>JAQGDG010000173.1:0-277721 GCA_029844215.1 Przewalskia tangutica | reverse complement strand
CTTGTTGTGGTATAGAAATACTCCACAAATATTGTTATAATGTGAAATACCTTAGCCTTGTACCTTGTAGTATTCCAAGATACCTCTTTCACGTGAAGTCAGGAAATACTACATTTTGTCCTTTAGTCTCAGAGCCAAAACCCAGGAAATCTTAAGCTAGTTGGTTGAAGTATTTGAGTAGAAGTTAGTTAGAACTAAGGGTTGTTGGAGTGGTTTGGAGCGCACGGGTGGAGCTAAACCTTGCTGGGATCGACATTATAACTTGGATAATTTTGGGCTTGTCGGTGATTATCTTGTCCTCTTATTGTAATTGGAAGTTACATGTTTGTTAGAATATATAGTTGAGTATCTTATATGGAACTATACTTAGTATTCGGCAATGTCTTTTGATTAAGCACTGAAGAATAAAGTGGTATTTGTGTTTACATGGAATGTATGTCTGCGGTAGACTTGTGTAGAATTGTACGTCGGTTAGGCGTGTAAACCCCACTGTGGTTGGCTTGGTAGTAGGCCTCGATAGAGGAGGAGATTTCTGTGTTGCGGGGAGAAATCTTGCGAATTTTCTATAGAAAGATAGAAAGCTTGTGTTTTGGGGTTAATAGGCGTTTTGACCTTTATAGGTGAAAGTACTAAGAGTAGCGTATTCTACTCGAGAGTTGGAAAGAAAGGGCTATGAGTTGTAGTACTTGGAGCATTTTGCTTATTAAATTAAATGATCGTCGCGGGTATGTGAACCTCTTTCTATCTTTTCTAGCATGATTATTTGTTGTGAACTATGTAGTGCGGTAGGCGTCGTGTGCTAAGTGATTTGGTTGGTTTTAAAACATAGGGTGTTATAATAGCTTTATGGGAAGTTAGTTATAACGCGACGCATATGAAATGAAAATGGTTTCTTGATGTTAGAAGTTAAGAGACTTGATCTTATAAGATAAGAGACTTAAACTTATTTGTTTTAATGTGGATGTTTGTGTGAAACCTCATTGCGTGAGTAATGAGTACTTGGTTTTTAAAGGGATAATGTTTCACGATTTGGGAATCGAGAATGTATCGACAGACCAACTGCGACGTTAATAAAGGAAAATGTATTGAATAATGATGTATTGTATTAAAACCGGTGAAACCTCAATCTGTGTAGAAGCTAAGATAAGACAAAATGATATTACATTTTTCTAGATCATCAACTCTTTGTAATAAGATCGTTATAAGCAGAATAAACTACTCAATATGACATATGTTGCTCGATTGTTCTAAAAGGAATCCGGTGATTAAGTTTGGGAACTATGAAACCATTTGAAAATGAGAAGCAGTAATTGAAACTAGGCAAAGCTGGAACTTAGGAAAGAATGTTGTTACTTGGTTTTGAAAAGGAAGGTGGGTTGGTCATTCTAATACTACGAATTATCGGGTGACTTTTATAAAAGAAATGGATCTCTTTTAAAAAGAACTTACGCATTATGTAGTACTTTGGGGTTAAAACCGGACTTTAGCATAAAATGAAAGTACTTTGAGTTGTGTGAAACTTGCCTATGCTTGTTGTTGTGAAACTTGCTATGCTTGTTGTTGTGAAACTTGCCTATGCTTATTTGTTGTGAAACTTGCCTATGCTTGTTGTTGTAGAAACTTGCCTATCTTTGTGATAATGGCCTTTGTTGTGCAAGTGTGGTATTTACGTGTTACCGCGTCGATAGAGGCGGTCGACTTGTTGAGCTTACTTGGGCGTCTTGGCGGTGATGGAGAATTCCGCGGGTATGTTCCATTTTGATTCTTGTCTTGTTATTGATGTCACATGGGCGTATCTGCCGTCTGGTACGAGTATTAGGGCATGCGGCCGTGCGGTGGGTTGATTACGATATATTGTTATTGTGGTTACATGGGCGTATCTGTAGGGTAGAATTCCGGGGCATGTGGCCCGTGCGGCGGTTGATCGCAGTATATTATTGTTGATGTCACGTGGGCGTGTCTCTGTAGAGGTAGAATTCGGGGCATGTGGCCATGGGGCATTGTATTATTGTTGCATCATGGACATATCTACACCGTCTGAGAATTCGGGGCATGCGGCCATGATCACGAACATGATTGATGTTGTGGCGTAGACCCATAGTTATATTTAGTGATGACTTGAGCGTGAGTCCTGGCACTGGGCATGCTGCTTTATGTTGTGAAGCGTAGTTTGGTTATCATACGTATCTCACCTTTATATAGACTAGTATGATTTCATTCTGATATCTTTTCTGATTTCACATACTTGGTACTTTGCTGCTTGACCTTAGCCGGGGCTGCGTTCATGCAGCGGTAAGTCACATCGATCGTGGATCCCATTCTTAGGATCACGGTTGGCGTATTGGGAAGCTCAGTTTCTTGGAGCTTATCTTTTAGTATGTGTTCCACTGAGTTGTAGGTTCTTGTACATTCGAGGGGTATGGCGGGGCCTGTCGTCATAGTCGTTGTAACTCTTAGAAGTGCAAAATCTTTGGCTGTGAGCGGGGTTGTAAAGGATTAAAGCTATTGGGTTTTATGTATATATCTGAGAAAACCGTTTTAGTTGCTTTGTTTATTTATTATATCTCTTGTTTCATAGCCATGTTTTATTTTCCACGTGGTTTTCTCACGATGTTGTATCGCTAGGGTGCAGGGATAAGGCACGATGCTTGGGCCGGGCAGGTCGTTACAAAAAGTAGTATCGAGCGATTAATCCTCGGAAAGTGTCTGAACGTGTCTAGTAGAGTCTTGATTGCTCGGTGTGTTGTGCACTTACATCTATGTCGAGGAAGGCTATAGGACATTTAGGATTAGTTTCCATTCTTCTCATTCAGAGATACGTGCCTTAGAAATTTTGTGTTGTAAGTTGTACCCTGCGGCGTATCTCGTTTTACAGTTATGCCTCCACGCCAGAAGCAGCGAGCCCGAGAAGGGCAAAGCGGACGAGTCTTGCTAGTGAGATCTGAGAGAAGATGCGAGCGCCGAGCCGGACGATTACACAGGTTGTGCTTGGTGGCGGGTTTTGTGGCGCCATGTGCCAGCGAGTTTAAGAGCGGCCGTGGGCGTGAGACTACATGATGCTGAGCCTCAGGTCCCTGATGCAGGCGGAGAGAGATGGAGTTACAAGGAGATGGCCCGATTCTTGCTTGAAGTCGTGGCGAATATGAGATAAGCTGAATCTGCGATTCGATTCAGTGCTGATGGATTTCACCCGGCGAGATAGTTTGAGCTACGGGACTTTCGAGTTATAGCCGCGATTTTATGGGTGAGGCACGAGGATGATCATGAGGAGTTCATCCGGCGATTCTACGGCGGATCGTCGCGGGTGATGAGGCTTGAAGGCCAGTGCGTGACCTTTAGTTCGCATCAGTGCGTGATACGCGAGTCGATTGGTTTGATTCATGGGAGCTTTCGGGGGAGAGCATGCACCTCCAGTATGGGATGAGTTTTGGGCTTTCCTCGCACTTCTTGCCTCACGGATGAGGAGAACACGGGCAGCAATTTTTGATGCTTGAAGAGAGCGGGCGTGCGGTTGGGAGTACAATGTGAGTTGACTCATTGGCGATGCGTCGGCGTTGGTAGCTAGTATGGAGGATCGAGTGCACCGATATATTCTGAGTGGATGATTACATGTCGAGCATGTCGGGAGTAACGCCTTGTGAGGCATGGACATTGCGCATGCGAGCTAAATGCAGCTGGGATGTGAAACGCGGAGAAGTCGGCGGAATGACGAATCGTGAGAAGAGGCGAACAACGCGGGTCGCTGGTGACTTTGAGCGGACCGCCTCGGCCAGACATACTAGTTATGTACCTCCGCCAGTGCAAAGTGGTCCTGGCGCTTGAGTATTCGGGAGGCGGTCGGGGCTCGAGTTGAGTTTCGAGGAAGTAAGGGTGTTGGCGGATCACGGTCACCCTACCTCGGTGTGGTGATGTGGTGAGCCGCATTTAGGGAGTATGTCGTGGTGCGGGGAGCTTATTATTTTTGCGGCCGCGGGCCATTTCTGCGAGTATCCCAGGACCAGGTATACGGATGTTTACGACTCACGGCCTACTGGATCGATGGTAGTTCGCCGCGCCTACGATTATAGCCTGCAGTAGGGCCTATGATTAAGTGGAAGCGGTAGCTTAGGTATATCCTTAACCCTCAGAGTTTTGGTATGCTTGTTATGATGGTCTCATTATTATGTGCTATATGCGAATAGCGTTGTGTTAATTGTGAGTTAGAAAACATGCTTAGTTGGGAGGATACGTGTGGGAGGCATAGTAAGTGTGAACTTTAGACTATGTCACGTGAGACCTTAGAGTAAGGTCGTCTTGAGTTAAAGATTTATTTTGACCCTTATCGGAGTAGTAGTATCGTAGGATTTATTTGTGTGATAAGTCCGTGGGTAGTGTGAGATGGAAGTGGTAGCTTCATGATGTGAATTAAATGAATTGTTCGGAATCGGGGAACAGAGTTTGGCCAGCGGTTGGGAGTCGGGTTGAGGACCATTCGCGGAGTCAACCAGTAACCAGTTTAGGGTAGGGTCAGTTCAGGTGGTCGCGGTGTGGTAGAGTCACGAGGATGCTAGGCCCAGTTTATGCGACCAGTGTGAGTTCGTGGGCGCGTTCGACTGAGCGGTTACGTAAAGGCGGGAATGGCCTTAAGGAAGTTTGAGTTAGTAAGATGACCAAGTTTGGAGAGTAGTGACTCAGATTTTGAGAGCAGGTAATGGTGAAGTATGGTACATGCTTGGGAGAGCTCAAGGTTCGAGAAGAGGACAGCGGACGAGTAAGGAAGGAAGATAGCGTGTGTTTATTTGTTGGCGGTGTGGCGTTGACAACTTGTTGAAGAGGCTTGGCCGATGATATCAGTCTTAGAAGGAACATTCGGGGCGAATGTTTCCTGAGAGGAAGGAATGTTATACCCGTAGTTGCGGTATGTATGTGAGGCGTGCGTGCGAGAATGCGAAGAAATTTTGAAAAGAAAGAAAGATGTGAGTTTCGACGGAAAAGTTTCCGGTTATTTGTGAAGAAAAAGGTTCGTTAATGGGGTGGATTCCCAGTTTAGTATTGGACTTCATAGATTATATTAAATTTTGAGATTTTATTTTGGAAATAGTCACGTGGGGCCACGGGAGAAATTCTGATTTTGTAGAACCAGCTTTGTTTTGAGATTTCGGTATTTTGGATATTTTGGAAGGCGAAATATTCTGGCGAATCGAAGGCGACACGTGTCACCCCAATGTGGCACCGCTTAGCGATTTACATTTTGCAGGGTTAGATGTCGTTTTTTCTGGAAGCGTTTTCGCGTAACTGCGAAGGGAAAATTCGGCTATATCGTTTTGTATTTTTGCGGATTTTCAGAGGCAGGAAACGATACGGACCAACGGGAGGGTGACATATGTCAACCTGCCGCCATGTGAAGACAAGTGGGCGGCAACTTGGCGAATTGAGGGCAGAGTGGTGCTGAATATTTGTGTAGATATTTGTGAGGGTTTTAAGGGTAGGGTCTAGGGTGCGCTTGGCGATCTTGGCCTTACACTTGCCTTTGCACGTGGCTTGATCTTGGCCGTTGGTTGGCTTTTGGTTTTGCTATAAATGCCCACTATGTTGATGAACTCTTCGTGACAAAGAAACTTCAAGCATGCAAATCCCTCCACTCACTCTAGTGTTGGTTCGATCCGAGCTCCCCCTCTTTTGGAGCCTTGGCAGGGCCTCCTCCATCCCACTTTGTGGTGCATGGCCGTAAAATTTTACCACCAACTAGTTGTTTAGTATAATATTTCGCTTGTTGTGGTATAGAAATACTCTAGTATTGTTATAATGCCCAAAAATACCTTAGCCTTGTACCTTATAGTATTCCAAAGATACCTCTTTCACGTAAGTCAGGAAATACTACATTTTGTCCTTTTAGTCTCAAGCCAGAAACCACAAGGGAAATCTTGGTTGGTTGAAGTATTTGAGTAGAAGTTGATTAGAACTTCTAAGGGTTGTTTGGAGTGGTTTGGGCGCGAGTGGAGCTAAACCTTGCTCGGGATCGACATTATAACTTGGATAATTTTGGGCTTGTCGAGGTGATTATCTTGTCCCTCATTGTAATTGGAAGTTACATGTTTGTTAGAATATATAGTTGAAGTATCACGTATATGGAACTATACTTAGTATTGATGTCTTTTGACTTAACTTGAAGAATAAAGCCCAGCTTGTATTTACATGGGATGTATTGCGATGAACTTGTGTAGAATTGTACACGTCGGTTAGGCGTGTAAACCCCACGGTTGGCGGTAGCCGACCTCGATAGAAGGAGGAGATTTCTGTTGTTGCGGGGAGTCTTTGCGAATTTTCTATAGAAAGATAGAAACTTGTGTTTTGGGGTTAATAGGCGTTTTGACCTTTATAGGTGAAAGTACTAAGAGTAGCGTATTCTACTCGAGAGTGGAAAGGGCTAGCGAAGGTTGTAGTACTTGGAGCATTTTGCTTGTCGACAAATGCGTCGCGGTATGTGAACCTCTTCTATCTTTTCTAGCATGATTGTTGTGAACTATGTGATACGGTAGGCGTCATGTGCTAAGTGATTTGGTTGGTTTAAAACATAGGGTGTTATAATGGCTTTATGGGAAGTTAGTTATAACGACCTTATGTAAGTGAAAATGGTTTCTTGATGTTAGAAGTTAAGAAGACTTGATCTTATAAGATAAGAGACTTAACTTATTTGTTTTAATGTGGATGTTTGTGTGAAACCTCATTCGTGAGTAATGAGTACTTGGTTTTTAAAGGGATAATGTTTCTTGATTTGGGAATCGAATGTGTATCGACAGACCAACTGCGGCGTTAATAAAGGAAAATGTATTGAATAATGATGTATTTGTATTAAAACCGGTAGAAACCTCCATCTGCGTAGAAGCTAAGATAAGACAAAATGATATTACATTTTCTAGATCATGTTTGTTGTAATAAGATCGTTATAAACAAGAATAAACTACTCACGTATATGACATATGTTACTCGATTGTTCTAAAGGAATCCGATGATTAAGTTTGGGAACTATGAAACCATTTGAAAATGAGAAGCTTGAGTAATTGAAACTAGGCAAAGCTGGAACTTAGGAAAGAATGTTGTTACTTGGTTTTGAAAAGGAAGGTGGGTTGGTCATTCCTAATCTCTCTGGTATCGGGTGACTTTTATAAAGAAATGGATCTCTTTTAAAAGAACTTAGCATTATGTAGTACTTTGGGGTTAAAAACAGGACTTTGGCATAAAATGAAAGTACTTTGAGTTGTGTGAAACTTACTATGCTTGTTGTTGTGAAACTTGCCTATGCTTGTTGTTGTGAAACTTGCCTATGCTTGTTGTTGTGAAACTTGCCTATCTTTGTTGTTGTGAAACTTGCCTGTGCTTGTGATGATAGCCTTTGTTGTGCAAGTGTGGTATTTACGTATTCTGGCGTCTCGATAGAGGCGGTCGACTTGTTGAGAACTTACTTGGAGCGTCTTTGGCGGTGATGGAGAATTCCAGGTATGTTTCCATTTTGATTCTTGTCTTGTTGTTGATGTCACATGGGCGTATCACTGCCGTCACGAATTCAGGGGCATGCGGCCAGGCGGCCGGTTTGATTACCCGATATATTGTTATTGTGGTTCACATGGACATGTCTGAGTAGATGCAGGGCATGTGGCCATGCGGCGGGTTGATCACGATATGTGTGTTGATGTCACGTGGGCGATGTCTGCAGAGTAGAATCAGGGCATGTGGCCATAGGGCATTAATTATTATTGTTGCATCATGGACATGTCTACACCGATGAAATTAGGGAGCATGCGGCCGTAATCACGAACATGATTGATGTTGTGGGCGTAGAGACCACGTAGTTATATTAGTGATGACTTGAGGCGTGAGTCACATTGGCCCAGACATGGCCTTTTATGTTGTGAGCTGTAGTTTGGTTATCATCATGTCTCACACTTTATATAGGCTAGTATGATTTCATTCTGATATCTTTTCTGATTTCACATACTTATTACTGTTATCTTGACCTCGCTTGAGGCTGCGTTCAATGCGCGGTAAGTACATCGATCGTGGATCCGCTCTTGAGATCCTGATTCGACGTATTGAAGCTCGTTTCTTGAGCTTATCTTTTGGTATGTGTTCCTGAGTTGTAGGTTCTTATACATTGGGGTATGGCGGGGCCTGTCCGTCATAGTCGTTATAACTCTTAAGTCTGTAGTCTTGTTGTGGGCGGGTTGTAAAGGATTAAAGCTATTCGGAGTTTTATGTATATCTTGAAAGCAACCGTTTTGGTTGCTTTTGTTTATTTATTATATCTTGTTTCATGGCTCGTATTTTATTTTAGCTGGTTTTCTCGATGTTGTATCACTAGGGTGCAGGATAAGGCACCCGATGTGGGCCGAGCAGGTCGTTCTGGTGACCCTACCATCTGTTGCCGTTGGTGGGACGGTTCCTCGCAAAAGTGACCTGCGCCTGGCGTAACTAACTCCGTGCGGTACAATTCCGAAGTGGGATCTACGCATCGGCCTGCGAGGTGGTCGTCGGCGATACCTGCGCTCACGGGCGTCACGAAGTCACGGGATACAGTACGCCCTCGAATATCTGGTATCTGAGCGGTGTAGGAGTGCTGCAGTGGTGTGGTGCAAATCTAGGCTAGCTGCGAGGCGCGCACGATAGCCACCAAAAGACCTGCCGTCACAGTCGCCTGCTGTCTTGTCGGCCCGTCGGCCTCTGCGCTCCTCGCGTCCAAGTCGTGAGCTGCGTGCGGGTAATATCCATACGGTGAAGAGCCACGCCGCAAGACAGCCATATAATCATCTAGCCGGTGGCGTAGTGTCGACCCGACCGGGCGTGGTAGTGCCTTACCGGGCACCTAGTGATCTGACATCGAGAAAAACGTGAAATAAAAACTCATGAAAGAAAGCGTGAAATAAGCGAGCTAACCCAGTTACCTTTTTGTACATAAATTAAAACTTGAGCGATTCATCCCCTTACAAACACGCCTGTGATTACAGATCTACAGAATTTTGAAACCATAATGGCGGGACGGGGCCGCCGTACCTGAATATACAAAAAGTCTACTCACTTGAGAATCGTACCACGGACAAGCTTAGGAGATATGGAGCTTTCAGGAGAACAACGATCCTAAGAGAGTGGATCGACAAGCTATGTACCTCGACTGCGGCATGAGCGCGGCCACAGGAGAAGTCGATTACAACGGTACAGTATGTGTTGTAAAATCACGTAAATGAAATCATAATAGTCTATATAAAGCGGGATCATGTATGATAGCAAACTACGATTACCTGCCACATATCGGTCATGTCAAGTCGGGGACTCGCGCGTAAAGTCGTCATCCTCAAATACAACCGAAATTTAACGCACAATGGCCACGTGCCGGCGTCTACCTCGGTATAAGCATGACCGTGGAACCGTCTGGTGGGCCCGTACAGTGGACCGTCAGCGTGTCGGTATGCCCGAAAGGTCAACAAGATAACAATCCTGGCGGAAGCATGCGTGGGCTACCAGCGTGTCGGTATGTCGAACGACTAACAAAACAATACTCGCGTGGGCGTACAGTGGGCTACGGCGATGTCGGTATGTCCAAACAAATAACCGGATAACACTCACAATGGAAACATGCGTGGGCTACCCAGCGTGTCGGTATGCCCACGTCAACGGATAAGCAGACCTCCATCGAGAGACTCGGTAGCACCTGACCAAACAACGCACAACAAGGCTATCACAACAAGCATAGGCATTACATCTGACTCGAGTCTTATAAATGCTTACTTAACACGGCGTCAAGTATACCGTTTAAAACCAGTATTTAACGCTTTAGGATCAGGTACTCTACCTTTTATAAACAAGTCACTTATGTTTTCCATCAGGAGTTCAATATTTGAAAGCGAGTTACTTCCTTTCCCAAAATCAAGTTACCATTTTAAATCTAATAATGAAACCATTTCTTTATTTCATAAAGTCGTTATAATTAACTTCCCGTAAAGCTATTATAACACTTTATGTTTTAAAACAATCTGAACAAAACCATGCCTTTCTTTTAAAACAAAACACTTCGATTCTTAAGTCTCTTTTCTTTTAGAAATCGAATTCCTTACTTTGGAATTTTTAAGAAGATCAAAACTTGATTTCAATAATTCTTATTAGAATGACCATGATCTAGGAAATGTAATACCATTTTGTCTTATCTTAGCTTATGCGGATGGAGGTTTCTCTTGGTTTTAACACGATAAATTGTCATTACTTCTTTCCTTTATTATATCCCGCATTGGCATTGTTCGATCCTTATTCCCCTTTAGAAATTTACGTAACATTATTCTTTTTAAAACCAGTACTCATTTCTCACGGTGAGGTTTCACACTTTTCAACACCATTTAGGTCAATTACAAGTCAAGTCTCTTATCTTGAAATCAACAATCCATTCTTTTACTTACATAAAGTGGTTATAACAAACTTCCGTAAAGCGGTTATAACACTTTATGTTTTAAATCAACAATTGCGACTATAAGCCACTTATGAGACCAAGAGGGCTTATTCTTTAACAACAGTACGTTACTAACGGATAAGACTTTACTACTTTTCCCACACAATGAAGCCACAACACTTCATATCAAGTCAAGACACAAGGAAATCAAATTCTTTTAACTGCGTCGTCTACCGCTATATATTTACAAATAGTCAATCTTTGAAGAGGATAGGAAGAATCACATACCTCATGACGATTGTATGCGACAATAAGCAAAATGCTCCGCAGTACTATCGCTAAGTAGAATATGCTGCCGTAGTACTTCCAATCCTATAAGGGTCATGAAACGTCTATCAAACTCTAGCTTGAGCATTAGAATAACTAAGTGCAAAGTCCACTAAATTCTCGGCAATTTGAATGACAACTTCCTTTGTTTCTACTAACTTTGCCACCTTTTTCAAGGTCGAATTCAATAACCAAACTCACAATAATACAAAATAAACCAATCCTAAACCCTTTCAACTCTTTCAATCCAAGTTCTTAGGTCTAACATGATATCTAGCCTAGACATCTTGCCAAACAACAGATCCAAATCTATTCAAATAAAGCGACCTCGGGCTCAATTACAAACTACTAAAATATAACGACCTTAGGCTCAATTCTAAACTACTAAAATATATGACCTTAGGCTCGATTCTAAACTACTAAAATATAATAGCCTTAGGCTCGATTCTAAACTACTAAAACAAGTATAACTTCATAACGAGAAGGAAACTTTTACCTTAAGGAATAGCCCACAAAAGCCCACTTTTCTTCCACCTCTTTAAAATCCCTTGTCTGTCGCCACTTCCCACAAGTTTACCCACACTTTTCCTTCTTGCCGCTCGACAATTTCCTCTTAGGCTAGGTTTTCTTCGAAAACTAGAGAGAAGGGAGAGGGTTTTCTTGGGAGGGTTTCAAATGAAATGAAATGGAATGGCCCAGTCTTCAGACTTGGCCTAAATAGGACCACTTTCGATAAAAGGATGGGAGGGACACTTGTCACCTCATGGGTTATAAACAAAATATCCTATTTTTACGCCTGCTGCGCGAAATCCGCCTCGGCCTTGCGGTGCCTCAGCAGAAAGGTTCCAGCTTTCGGCGTATGACTCTGCATTCCAGCGCCGCGGCACTGTAACCCAGCGGACCCCAGTATAACCGGCGCCCGACCCTGCGTCGCGTCATGGCGTGTACCCTGAAAAGCGCTTTGCACATTGCGCACAAACTTGAAACTTCCATAACTTTTGACTCGATATCCTATCGGCCGAGCGGTTTGTTCGCGTTGGAAACTAGATTTAACGGACTACACATTAGGCTCTTTAAACACCTCGAAATTCTTAACAACTGGTACAACACTCCAGAGTAGACTCAAAATCCGTCTAACACATGTTTGTCAACTTATCTTATCTTACCGAATTTACGGTGTAACCGTAGCGATGCACCACTGTCCTCATATCTGCTACCTGCGGGGACATATCGAGCCAGCGAATCAAACTCAGCGTTGTACTCACTGGCGTGCGTCCTCTGCGTCTCGTGACAAAAATTTGTCGGCCGTGCCTCGCCGTTTGTGGAGGCGAAATGAGTGAGAAAGGCCTCAGAGAACTCGTCCCAGTAGGAGGATCGTGTACTCCGGGATAACTCCACTAATCAAACCAATCATTGCGGTATCACGCGACTATGTAGCAAGAAGATCCGCGGACTCGGTCTCGAAGCCTTGATCCTTTCGCGTGATCTATCAAGCGGCGGATGAACTCCTGCGGATCATCCTCGAGCCTCGACCGTAAGAACTCGCGGGCTACAACTTCGAGAAAATCCGTAGGCGCTAGCCCATGCGATCTCGGGTGAGCGCGGGCCTCTTTGGGCCCAGGCTGCTGCGTCGGCTATCGCCGTATGCAGCCCACGATCACGGCGATGGCGGGCCATCTCTATAACCCGTCTCGTCTAAATACACTCCCGGTGCCAGAGTGCAGGTCGCGGTCTTGTGGTCTCGTCGTTGCTTCTGCGGCACAAACCCTCACCGGAGTCGGCGGCGTCGTGGAACTCGCCGTCTCGGGTATAGACTGGGCCTGTGCGCTCGTGACTCTAGGTGTCCCACTAGCAGCTCCTCGTGCCTTGCCATACAGGCGGGTTGCACTTTACGTGGAGGCATAAGCTATTCTGAGAAAGGAATCGTTAGAGGTCCGACTTATAACACGGCTCTAAGGCACGATCTCGGAGTGAAAAGAATGGAAACCAATCCTAAATATCCTATAGCCTCACGATTATTGGTGTGGTACGACAGCGATAATCAAGACTTCTAGATACGATCTGTAGAGCACTTTCAGAGATTAGCGCTCACGATACCACTTTTGTCACGGCCGTTCGGGGCGTGGTAGTGCCTGCAGGGCACCCAGTAGTCATACATCGATGTAATGGAATATAAAAACCTGAGACATAAAACAATTGTAAAATGAGACCGCATTTTATACGAGAAAAGTGCCTTTTGGCATATATATATAAAAATCTGGCGTTTACATCCCAGTGTGCAATAGGACTACAGGACCTCACAAGGAAGTAAGCAACTATGGCGGGACGGGGCCCGCCATACCTGAATGTACAAAACTATCTACCTGACGGGAGATCATACCCAAAATTCGAACTCGGAGAAGATGGGCTCACGACCCAAAGCAAAGATCCTAAGAATGTGGATCTAACACCTTTCCCTTCCTGCGGCATGAGCGCGGCCCCGAAGGAGTCGATGCAGCGAGTACTAAGTATGTGAAGCGGTAAAGTACTTAAATGAAATCATATCATTTTAACACCAATTTTACAAATATGCGAAACAACCAATGTAACGTAGTGCCATGCATCATAAACAAAGCAGCGATAGGTGAAGCGTAACGAGGTCTTTTCTAGGCTGCGAATGATCGAAGCGGGCCAATCGCCCATAATATCATTATGCAAGCCTAATCTTGGACTCTGCGTAGTCGCATGCGACCACCTAGGCGCGTGAGTATCCGCGTCGAGGGTAGCTACTCTTGGCATCGTCTGGACTCGTAGTCCGCGTGGCCACATAGACCGCGTGACCATAAAGGCGCGCACTAACACGGAACTCCGTAGCTCCGCATAGGTCCCTGGACCCGCGTGAGGTATTCTCGAATCATGGTCTGAACCGCGCAGTCTACCCGCGTCGGGCATCTTAACCGTATCGTGTCAAGAGGTGAGTGATATAATACTAACATAACATCTTATCGTTAAACAACATAAGCCAACAAGAATACCCTCTTATACAAGCGTTACAAGACACTAACACTTGTAGCATCATATTATGTCTACTTATCAAACCATCTTATTATACTTTCGGAATCAATATAAGTCTTTTATAAACACGTAAGTCAACGTTCCTTTTATCTTTCTTAAGTGGTTATACCTAACTTCCCATAAAGCTAGTATAACTCTTAAGCTTTTTGTTTATAAAAACAATTATTAACTTCTTCTTTCAAAATGATTTATAATTCTTTTGAAGGACTTCAAGATTCTTTTATGCGAGGCTTAAGTCAAAAGACATTGCGGTAAAACTACGTTCGATTAACATCGTCAAATCCGTACTATATATATATTTTAAAATATCATGCTCAAAGTATAAGAAGAATCACGTACCTTCTTGGATGAAATCCACTGCCAAGTCGAATATGTGCGCGAGTATCAACCTATAATAGTTAAATCGTCTATCAGCGTCTAGACTATTGCATCGGATATTCAGCAGAGGTTCTTTATTCTACGGAAAATTGGGCAGCACTTCCCTACCCGTCAAGTTACCCAAGTCTCTACTGTAATCTGATCCTATGTAAGATCTGATTTAATTCTTCTTCATTACCCTTCTACTATGATTCTGTTCAGTTGTATTCTTTAATATCATACATATCTTATACTCAAGTCTTAACTATTCTTAAATGTAATATCCAATTCGATAGAAGGACAGAGTATTTACCTCGATAAGCCCAAAATTATCCAAGTTAAATGTCGATCTGAGCAAGGTTTAGCTCCTAATTTGCACGCTCCGATAGCTCCAAGAAACCCTTAGAAGTTTCTAACAACTTCTACTTTCTACTTCAACCAACAATGAAGTTTCTCTTAGGGTTTCGTTTAGTGACAAAGGAGATAAGGTAGTATTCTAGGCTTTTTAGTATAGAGGTGACTTTGGAAATACAACAAGGTATAGTGTTACACCCCATAAATTCAAGAAGATAAGATAAGAACATACCAAGGAATATAAGATTTGAAAGTTGAAAGATAAGTTGACAAATATGTGTTGGGCCATTTTGAGTCTACCTTGGAGTGTTGTACCCCAGTTATTAAGAATTTCGAGGTGTTTAAAAGCCTAGTGTGTAGTCAGTTAAATCTAGTTCCCAGCCAACAAACCGTTCGTCGATAGGACATCGGAGTCAAAAGTTATGGAAGTTACAAGTTAGGTGTGCGATCGATGGCGGCGATTTGAGTTCGAAGTGCAGCGCGTGCTGAAATGCAGGGCGGCGCCGGTTGTCTTGAGAGTCCGAGGTTGCAGCGCCGCGGAATGCGAGGCGCGGCGCCGGAATGCTGGAACTTTTTCGGAAGTGGAAGCAGAGGCGAGATTTTGCTTGAAATGGGCGAAAAGCAGGGATATTTTGTTTAAAACCTGGGAGGTGACAAGTGTCCCTCCATCCTTTTCTGAAAGTGGTCCTATTTTAGGGCCAAGTCTTGGAAGACTTGGCCATTTCATTCAAAACCCTCCCGAGAAAATTCTCTCCTCTTCTGCAGATTTTGAAAACCTAGCTTAGGAGAAATTGTTGGGCGGTGTCACGACAGTTAAAGTCGTGGTGGTACCTGGGCACCCAGTAGTCATCATCAGTAATGTCAGCGGAATATAAAACAAGACATAAGCAGTTGTAAAATGAGACACAGTTTATCGATGAAAAGCTTGCCTTTCGGCATATATATAAATAACCCGAGTTTTGCGATTTACATCCCAAATGTACAATGGGACTCAGACCTCACAGGAATGTAAACAACTATGGCGGGGCCAGGCCATACCTGGTACAAAACTAATTACAACGAGGAGAGCATACTGACGATGAGCCTCGGAGAAGATGGAGCTCGACACCATGCGAAAGAGATCCACAGGATGTGGATCTAGCACTGCTTTGCCTTACCTGCGTGAGCGCGGCCCGAAGGAGAGTCGACAGCAATTACTAAGTATGCGAAGTAAAGTACTTAAATGAAAACATATCATTTTTAAAATCGGTTTACATATATGTAAAACGGCGAGTAGCGTAGTGCCACATCATAAACGAGAACGATGAGGTAAGCTATGCGAGTCTTTACTAGTGCGAATGATCGAAGAAGGGCCGATTGCGTGGTATCACCATGCAAGCCTAATCCTGGACTCCAGTAGTCATTTAGGCCCTCCGCATGGGCCGCATGGGTATATAACCCGCGTCGGTATTTACTCGGCGTCATCTGGACTGCGTAGTCCGCATGGCCAGCAGACCGCGTGAGTATAACCCGCAGCGCTAACACGGAACTCCAGTGGCTCGCGCAGGTCCTGGACCGCGTGGGTATTCTCGAATCATGGTCCCGGACGCTGAGTCTACCACGCGGAGGGCGACAACCCCGGTAACATGTCAAGAGGTGGTGATATTACACTAACCTAAAGCTCGTCGTTAAACAGCATAAGCCTGCAAAGAATACTCTGCTTACACAAGCGTTACAAGACACTAACACCGTAGAATCATATCATGTCTACTTATCAAACCATCTTATTTATTCTTTTCACAAATCAATATAAATGCATTATAAACACATGACAAAATTTGTTTCTTTTATCGTTCTTAAGTGGTTATACCTAACTTCCATAAAGCTAGTATAACTCTTAGAAACACATTTTAAAACCAATTAGTTCTCTTACATTAAAAATGATTGATAATCTTTTGAAATGCTTTCGATCCTTATTATTGAGGCTTAAGTGCGAGACATTATAGTAAGTATTATTAGAGCTTAAGTCGAAAGACATTGCGTGAATTATTATTCGGTTAACACGTATGCGTCAGTACTATATATTTTAAAAATATCGTGCTTTAGGAAGAATCACATACCTTCTGTGAAATCCACCTTGAAGTTGAATATGCCAGCCTTGAGAGAATCGGCCTATAATAGTCGAACACGTCTATCAGCGTTGAGACTAATGCATGTGATTCTAAGCGAGAGGTTTTATATCCTACGGAAAATTGGGCAGCAACTACTGCAGGTGAGCTACCGAGTGCTTTGTAAGCAGTCTAAGAAATGCTTCTGATTTGATTATTCTTCTTTTAAACCCTTCTGTGATATGATTCAATTATATTACGTAATATTCTTCTAAGTATTTAATACTTATTCTCATACTACTACGATATGTATTCTCTAATACAAAAGAGGTTAGGATTATTTACCTCATTAAGCGATAATATCACAGATAAAAGTCGATCAGGAGCGAGGCTTATGTTATACCCGTATTTCCAGTATATGCGTGAGGAATACGTCTAAAGTTTAGCCTTAAAAGTTAGGCTTGGAAGAAAATATTTGGGCACGACTCACTTAAAAAGAATCGTTTCAAATGAAGCGTTTTACAAAACTTCGCGTAGGATAAATTCGGCTATGTCATTTCTAATTTTTGCGGATTTTTCAGAGGCGGAACACTTTGGACCAGCGAGAGGCGACACTTGTCACCTCTCATTGGTGGACTTAATGGCGTAATGGACCGAATTGGATAGCCATTTTGTCAAGTAGTTGGTAGGATATTTTGTGTGCAAGTTGGCTAAGGACACTTGCCTAATCCTCGCCCTACACTTGCCTTGCACTTGGCACCATCTTGGCCCTTGGTTGGCCATCCCTTGACCTATAAATACCCTGCTTGAGATGAAGAGTTCTTCGTCCACAAAAACTTTCCAAGTCTAAAATCCTCTCCTCTCCTTAGCCTTTTAGTCGACCTTTTGAGAAGCTTAAGGCTAATCCCTAGCCTAGCTGAAATCTACCCTCTCCTTGGTAGAAAAGTTGCCTTCTAGTATTGTTATAATGCCCAAAATACCTAGCCCAAATCCATAGTACTTAGTAGAAGTTGTGAAGAACTTCTAGGGTTTCATGGAGCTATCGGGCGTCTGACTTAGGAGCTAAGCCTGCATTCGTGATGGAGCTTATATCTAGGATATTGGGCTTACCGAGGAGTAAATAATCTTGTCCTTCCTTTGTAAATTAGAGAATACATCTTTGTAGAAGTATAAGAATAAGTATGAATACTTAGAAGGATATTAAAGAATAGAATTGAGCTGTTATCACGATGAAGAGTTTAAAGAAGAATAATCAGCTGTTACTTAGGAGTTGTTTTCCTGATAGACAGTAGCTCGTAGGGTAGGGAAGTCTGCTAATTTTCAGTAGGATAGAGAACCCTACGGCTTAGAAGTTTTGAGTAGTGCGAGCGTTGATAGGCGTGTGACTATTATAGGTTGAATCTCTGCGGCGCGACATATTGAACTTGGCGGTGGTTTATGTGATTCTTCCTAAAGCATGATATTTTAAAATATATATGATGCGGTGAGCGTCGTGTGTTGCGAATAATAACTACGGCAATGTCTTCGACTTAAGCACGAATAATATTCTGACAATGTCTCGCGACTTAAGCTGAATAATATTCTGGCAATGTCTCATGACTTAAGCTGAATAATACGGATCGGCGTTTCAAGATGCGAATCATTTTTAGAAGAGAACTAATTGGTTTTAAAACAAAAGCTTAAGAGTTATCTTAGCTTTATGGAAGTTAGGTATAACGAAAGCATGATAAAAGAAGCGGTTTACTATGTGTTTATAACGAACTTATATTGATTTGTGAAAGAATAAATAAGATGGTTTGATAAGTAGACATGATATGATGCTATGTGTGTTAGTGTCTGTAACGCGTTTGTATAAGAGTATTCTTGTTGTGCTTATGTTGTTTAACGATAAGCTGTTATGTTGAGTGTAATATCACTCGCCTCTTGACATGTTAGGGGTTATGCCTCCGAGGGGTAGCTACTCAGTGATGCAGGACCATGATTGAGAAAACCTCATGCGTCGAGGGGACCTATGCGAACTACGGGAGTTCGAGTTAGTGATGCGGGGTTATACCTCGTGCGATTATGTGGCGTGCGGACTGAGTCGGGGGCCTGCGGGTAACTACCCTCGATGCGAGTTATATACCCTATGCGGGCCTATGTGGCGGCCTTTATGCGGACTCACGAGTCGAGATTGAAACTGCGTGGTGATCTGCGGGCAATTGGCCTGTAGATCATTGCGACCTAGAAAAGACATTCTGATTTACCTATTGTTGCTCTTGTTTATGATGTGGCACTATGTGCGATTACCTTGGTTGTTTCATCATCTTGCAAAGCTGATTTTAAAATGATATGTTTTCATTTAAGTACTGCTGATTTCACGTACTTAGTACTGTTATCTTGACCTCCTTGAGCTGCGTTCATGCGCGAGTAAAGGCAGCAGTGCTAGATCCGCGTCCTTAGGATCTTTGCGTTGGTGTCGAGCTCCGTCTCTCGGAGGCTCTACTGGTATGATCTCCTGTATTGTAGATAGTTTTGTACATTGGGGTATGGCGAACACTGTCGCGCATAGTTATTTACTTCCTTAGAAGTGCAGTAGTCTATTATGCTGATTGGGATGTAGCGCAAGCCTATGTTATGTATATATGCGAAAGCGACATTTTCTCGCATAAGCGTGTCTTTTACAACTATTTCATGCTCTTGTTTTATATTCGATTACTACGATGTATGACTACTTGGGTGCGGGTAAGGCACGATCACGACCGAGGCAGTCGTGACAAAAGTAATATCGAGCGATTAATCCTCGGAAAGTGTCTGAACCGTATCAAGTAAGTCACGATTATCGGTGTGTTGTGCACCACGAATAATCGGGAGGCTATAGAGATATTTAAGTTGGTTTCCATTCTTCTCATTACGAGATCGTGCCTTAGAGTTGTGTTATAAGTCGGACCGCCTAACGTATCCTTTTATGCAGATTATGCCTCGCGTAAGGCAACAGACCGAAGAAGGCAAGAAGGAGGCGCTAGTTGGACACCTAGAGTCACGAGGGCTCGGGCCCGATCTATACGGTCTGGCGAGTTCTGGCGCGCCGACCGAGAGGTTTAGGGCGCGGCGGTGATGAGTTTCCGGTACCTACCTCAGGTCCGGCTGGGCGGATGAGATAGATTCTGAGAGAGATGGCCCGATTCACGGCGGGATCGTAGCTGAACGTGAGGCGGCGGGTGGATCTGGCGATTCAGTCCAGCCGATCGTACCGTGGTTACTTTGGCGAGAGAGTTTGAGGCTACGAGACTTCACGAGTTGTAGCCGCGAGTTTCTGGTCGGCGGGAGGATGATCGCAGGAGTTCATCCGTCGACTCTGAGGATTTTGAGAGTGATCGGGCGTCGGAGGCCGGTCAGTGATCTTTGGTTCCGTAAGTTGCGTGATACTGATCGATTGGTTTGATCGTGGGAGTTATCCACAGGAGAGCACGCGCGTCCCGGCTACTTGGGATGAGTTCTGGAGGCTTTCCTCGCTCACTTCTTGCCTCGCGGATGAGGGGCGGGGTGATAGATTTTCTGCTGAGGCGAGAGGCCACTGTTGTCGGGGAGTACAATGTCGAGTTTGATTCATTGGCTCGATATGTCCAGCGTTAGTAGCGAGATATGGAGGATAGGGTGCACGGCTCGTCAGGGCTAGATGATTATATGGCGGAGTCGTATGCGGGTGTTTCTCTTGGCCGGGTATGGACATTACGCGTGCGGGCTCGTCTTTCTTGGATGCGAGGCGTAGAGGCAGCGGGTTGACGGCGAGAAGAAGGCGGGGCGAGGTATTTTGGTGGCTATCGTGGTGGCGGCCTCGGCGATCTAGATGCACTGCAGCGGCTCGAGCACTCTGCCGTCCTCGGCCTGGCGGGATATTGGCGGAACCGGGGCAGGACTTGAGCGTCGAGGGCGGCGAGTGCGGCGTCGGGACCACCCCCACCGGTGTGGCGATGCGGTAGATCCCGCCGGGAGTTGTGGTGCTACGGGAGCTTGTTTGATTGTGGCGAGTCGCATTATCTGGCTTGTCCGGCCAAGGCGATCTTGATGGTAAAGTCGGCTTCTGAGTTCTTTGTAGGTCTTCTTCATTCAGACTACTGCCACGGAGGGCAAGGTACTCATGGACCCGGTCGCGGCGAAGGTCGTGGCGCGGGTCCCGGTTCTAGCGGTCCTCGAGCGCATTTATGCTTTGTCCGGTAAGCGGGATCGGAGGCCTCGCGATGTAAATCACGGTACCTTATCGGTTCAGGTTTGATGTGTATGCTTTGATAGATCGGATTCTACTGCATCCTATATATCTCCCTTGTTGCTAGTAGGATAGGGATAGAGCACGAGTCCGTAGACCGCTTCCGAGTAGCTACGCGATGGGTGATTCGGTGGTAGCTCGGCGGGTATATAGAGCTTGTCTGTGACCATTTACGATCGTCGGACCTGGCCGAGCTTGATAGAGTTGGAGATGATTGACCGGCGTGATCATAGGGATGGATTGGCTAGCTTCTACGCCAATGTAGGCTGAAGAGAGAGTAATGCAGTTCCAGTTTCTGAGGCCGGTTGTTGAGTGGGAGGAGCGCGGTATCGTAGAGGTAGGTTTATTTCTACCTCCGAGGCTAGGAAGATAGTGCGAAGGGTATATCTACCATCGTTCGGGTGTTTGATCTGGGCTGCGGTGCCATATTTTGATCGATTCCGTAGTGAGAGTTCCCAGGCGTGTTTCAGGGCGACCTCGGGTATCCCTCACGAGAGGAGATTGAGTTTTGTATAGACATATTGCGGACACTCGACTATTTCCATTCGCCATACGAGAATGACACGCCGAGTTGAGAGAGTTGAAGGATCAGCAGGGATTTCTTGGAGAAGGGCTTCATCGGAGCTAGTGTTTCTCCACGAGGCCTTGGTATTGTCGTGAAGAAAAGAAGGGCGGGGCAGCTGCGCATGTGTTGATTCTGACGGTGAACAAGGTGACCATTAAAACGGATACCCCTTCCGGGATTGATGATTTGTTGACGGTTGCGAAGTGCGAGATGTTTCTCAAGATTGATCTGCGATCGGGCTATCATCAGTGCGAGTCGAGAGGTGGATGTCCTGGGACTGCGTTAGGACGATGCAGGCATTATGAGTTGGGTCATGTCTTTTGGGTTGACGATACTCGTGGTATTCGTGGATTTGATGAGCAGAGTGTTCAAACCATTTTGGACACGTTTGTGAAAGTGTTCATTGATGATATCTTGGTTTATTCGCTCGGTCGGGAGCGTGCGGAGCGTTTGAGGCTATCTTGTGATTCTCGGGACCCGGCGATTTATCGCCAAGTTTTCCAAATGTGAGTTTTGGTTGACTTGGTGGCTTTTTTCTTGAGCATATTAGCCGGGTGATGGCATTCCAGTGAATCTGGCCAAGTCGAAGCGATCGGGACTTGGCCTGAACTCTTACTCGGCGAGGTTCGCGATTTTACGGGCCTTGCGAGGATATTATCGGTTCGTGGAGAAGTTTGCTTATCTACGCACCGTTGACTGGTGACTCGGAAAGCGACCAAGTTTGATGGTGATGCTTGTGGCGGGGTTTCGATTCTTTGAAAGAGGCGGCGGCCGCCCCGTTCTTACCTCTTCGAGAGGTCGAGCGGTTATGTTGTGTATTGCGATCGTCGGGCATCGGGTTGGGATGTGTGTTGATGCGGCATGGCAAGGTTATAAGCGTATCGTCGGCAATTTGAAGAAACAGGAGGAACTACCTGCGCGATTTGGAGTTAGCGGTGATTCGCGCCTTGAAGATACGGAGCCTTATTTGTATGGGGTTCGTATGGATATTTATCTAGACCACGAGAGCCTTGGTATATCTTGACGAGAGGAGTGAACTTCTGGCGAAGGCGGTGGTTAGAGTTGCTTAAGGATTCGATGTTGATATCTGTACCACAGGAAAGCCAATGTTGTGGCGAATGCTCTTGTCGTAGAGTCGATGGGGCCTATCGGATGTCTGACTAGAGAGGAGGGCATAGTTGCGTGATTTGCATCGATTAGCGAGCCTTGGTGTCCGTTTGATTGATCCCGATAGCGGTGGGGTTAGAGTTAGTGAGGTTGCGAGTCTTCCGTCGTCGGAGGTGAAGGCAACGATTTGAGATCAGTTACGACGCGTTATCGTGATCTGGCTCTTCGTGAGGAAGGGTCGCTTTTGGTAGCACGATGGGGTGCTAAGATTTAGAGCGAGTTGTGTGTTCGGATGTTTGAGGACTTGGCGGCGAGTTCTTGGGAAGCACCGGTGTGCGTTACTCTATCCGTCGAGTCGACCAAAATGTACCCGCGACCTTAGATGCGTGTATTGGTGGGATGGCTTGAAGAGGGGCGTTGCGAGTTCGTAGCTCGATGCTTTCGTGTTGTCGGCGGTGAAGGTAGAGCACGGAGGCACAGTGGTTTATTCTGAGCGATAGAATCCCGACACGGAAGTGGGAGGTGATCAACATGGACCGTCGCTGGATTGCCTACTTTCGGAGAGACATGATTCTATATGGGTTATCGTCGGCGGTGTGAAATCAGCCGCTTTCTTCCGTCGGGGCGACTTTTGGTGAGGATTATGCGGACTTTACATCAGAGATCGTCGGTGCATGGAGTCCCTATTCGATCATATCGAGCGAGAGCCCGGTTCTGGCTAACCGGAGGTCTTTCGAGAGGTTTAGGGGCGAGTGAGCAATCTTGCATTCCATCCACGAGCGGACGGGCGAGCGGGCGCCTATCCGGACTCGAGATATCTGCGAGCACGTGTTATCGACTTTCGAGGTTGGGAGGATCATTTGCCTCTAGTTGAGTTTGCGTACAATAATAGCTACCACTCCGGTATTGGATGGCGCCTTATGAGGCGCTTGTATGGGAGGAAGTGCGGATCTCCACTGGGATTTGGTTCGATGTGGGCGAGTGCGGCGTGGGACCCGGTTTGGTGCGTGACGATGGATAAGGTGAAGCTTATCGGGAGAGGTTCTTGGCGGCTCGAGTCGACGAAGTCATATACGAGATCATCGTCGTCGGCATCACGGTTCGAGTTCATGATTGGGTTTTCTAAAGTGTCGCCCATGAAGGGTGTGATGAGATTCGGGAAGAAGGAAACTTCGGCCAGTACATTAGGCGTTTGAGTTGTCGCGAGGTAGGCAAGGTTGCCTACGAGTTGAATCTGCCGTCCGTCTGGAAGCGGTGCATCCGGTGTTTCATGTTTCTATCTTTGAGGAGATGTATCGAGGATCCATCTAGGTACACCGATTGGCGATGTCGGTGGCCAGGGGTTATCGTGTGAGAGATTCCATGCGCGATGTCGATCGTCGGAGTTAGGCGTCTGCGGACGAAGGACATGGCTTAGTCGATGTCTTGTGGCGGAGCGAGCTCGGGGAGGAGATGGCGTGGGAAGGCGAGGAGGACATGAGGCGAAGTATCTCACTATTCCCAGCCTCCGGGTAATTCACTTTCTACTTATAAATTTTCATTATCGTTTATGCTAAGTGTTGTTTTGTGGCCGTGTGTGGTTGCAAAGCTATTTAAGTTATGAAGAACCTTATCATTATACATCTTGGGAAGGATCATTCGGGACGAATGTTTCTAAGGAGGAGAATGTTATACAGTATTTCAGTATATGCGTGAGAATCGTCTGGTTAGCCTTAAAAGTTAGGCTTGGGCGAAAATGTTTGGGCCTGACTCACTAAAAGAATCGTTTCAGGCGAAGCGTTTTACACAACTTCGCGTAGGATAAATTAAGGCTATGTCATTTCTAATTTTGCGGATTTTTAGAGGCGAACACTGGACCAGCGAGAGGCGACACTTGTCACACTCCGTTGGTGGACTTATGGCGGTAATGGACCCGAATTGGATAGCCATTTTGTCAAGTAGTTGGTAGGATATTTTGTGTGCAAGTTGGCTAAGGACACTTGCCTAATCCTCGCTACCTTGCCTTGCACTTGGTACCATCTTGGCCCTTGGTTGGCCATCCCGACTATAAATACCCTGCTTGAGATGAAGAGTTCTTCGTCCACAAAAACTTTCAAGTCTAAAATCCTCTCCTCTCCTTAAGCCTTTTAGTCCAACACACAGCCGAGAAGCTTAGGAGGCTAATCCCCACTAGCCTGGAAATCTAGCCCCCCTTGGTAGAAAAGTTGCCTTACAGTATTGTTATAATTCCCAAAATACCTAGCCCAAATCCATAGTACTTAGTAGAAGTTGTGAAGAACCACTAGGGTTTCCTTGGAGCTATCGGAGCGTACAACTTAGGAGCTAAGCCTCGCTCGGGATCGACTTATATCTAGGATATTATTGGGCTTACAGGGTAAATAATCTTGTCCTTCCTTTGTAAATTAGAGAATACATCTGTAGAAGTATAAGAATAAGTATGAATACTTAGAAGGATATTAAAGAATAGAATTGAATTGTTATCACGATAGAAGAGTTTAAAGAAGAATAATCAAAGCTGTACTTACTTAGAATTTGTTTTCCTGATGAACTTGAGTAGCTCATGGGTAGGGAAGTCTGCCCGATTTTAAGTAGGATAGAGAACCCTCTGCTTGGTTTTGAGTAGTGCGAGCGTTGATAGGCGTGTCGACTATTATAGGTTGAATCTCTGCGTGACATATTCAACTTGGCGGTGGTTTTTGAGAAGGTATGTGATTCTTCCTAAAGCATGATATTTTAAAATATATATAATGCGGTAGGCGTCATGTGTTAAGCTGAATAATAACTACGGCAATGTCTTTCGACTTAAGCTGAATAATATTCGGCAATGTCTGTGACTTAAGCACGAATAATATTTCACGGCAATGTCGCGACTTAAGCACTGAATAATACGGATCTGAAAGCATTTCAAAGATTCTTGAATCATTTTTAACGAAGAGAACTAATTGGTTTTAAAGCGAAGCTTAAGAGTTATACTAGCTTTATGGGAAGTTAGGTATAACGACAAGCATGATAAAAGAAACGGTTTGCCTATGTGTTTATAACGGACTTATATTGATTTGTGAAAAGAATAAATAAGATGATTTGATAAGTAGACATGATATGATGCTATGTGTGTTAGTGTGGCATATAGCGTTTGTATAAGAGTATTCTTGTTGTGCTTATGTTGTTTAACGATAATTTGTTATGTTAGTGTAATATCACTCGCCTCTTGACATATTGGGGGTTAAGCGCCCTCCGATGCGGGGTAGACTTCGGTGATGCAGGACCGTGATTCGAGAATACCTCATGCGGGTCGAGGACCTATCGGGCTACGGGAGTTCGAGGTTAGTGATGCGGGGTTATACCTCATGCGGTCTATGTGGCCATGCGGACTACGAGTCGGGGCGATCTTAGGAGTAGCTACCCTCGATGCGGGGTTATATACCTATGCGGGCCTATGTTAGCGGCTTTATCACGGACTACTGAGTCGAGTTAGGCTTGCATGGTGATACTACGGGCAATTGGCCTGCTTGATCATTCGCGGCCTAGAAAAGACTTATTCTGATTTACCTATTGTTGCTCTTGTTTATGATGTGGCACTATGTGCGGTTACCTTGGTTGTTTCATACATACTTGCAAAACTGATTTTAAAATGATATGTTTTCATTTAAGTACTTTCTGATTTCACATACTTAGTACTGTTGTCTTGACCTCCTTGAAGCTGCGTTCGTCTGCGAGTAAAAGCGGCCGAGTGCTAGATCCACATCCTTAGGATCTTTGCGTTGGTGTCAGGAGCTCCATCTTCTCCGGAGGCTCTACTTTTAGGTATGATCTCCCTATATTGTAGATAGTTTTGTACATTCAGGGTATGGCGGGGCCCTGTCCCGCCATAGTTGTTCTTCGCTTAAGTGCAGTAGTCTATTATGCAGTTGGGATGTAGCTTTGCAAACCTATGTTATGTATATATGCAGAAAGTGACATTTTCTCACATAAAGCTGTGTCTTTTTTACAAACTGTTTCATGTCTTGTTTATATTCAGATTACTACGATGTATGACTACTTGGGTGCCGGGTAAGGCACGGTCGCGAACCCGGGCAGTCGTGACAGCTCTAAGTTATGCGCTCAGAGTAGCTCGAGAAACCTTAGAAGTTCTTCTGACTTCTACTAAGTACTAAGGGATTTGGGCTAGGGTATTTTGGGCATTATAACAATACTAGAAGGCAACTTTTCTACCAAGGGAGGGGGTAGATTTAGGCTAGGCTAGGGGTAGCCTCGGTTAAGCTTCTCGAAGGGAGGTGTTTGGGCGAAAAAGAGGCTCGAGGAGAGGAAGGATTTTAGACTTGGAAGGCTTTTGTGGATGAAGAACTCTTCATCACAAGAGGGTATTTATAGGTCAAGGGATGGCCACAATGGCCAAGATTATGTCAAGTGCAAGGCAAGTGTAAGGTCAAGATTGGGGCAAGTGTCCTTGGACTTGCACACAAAATATCCTATACTCGAACAAAATTGGACACTCGATCGGCCTCAATTCCGCTCGCGTCCATCGATGAGAGGGTGACAAGTGTCGCCTCGTTGATCCCAAGTGTTTCGTCTCTCGGAAAAATCGCAAAATTAGAAATGGCATGGCGGAATTTATCTGCGAGTCTTGTAAAGCGTTTCGTCGGAAAGCGATTCCTGAGTGAGTTGTGCCAAAACGTCTTTATGCCTAAACTTTTAAGGCCAAACTTTCACGTGCGTACTACCGTACATACTCGGAAATCACGGGTATAACATTCTCCCCTCGTAGAAACATTAGTCGAATGTTCGCTTCCCGAGCGACTAACGATAAGGTTCTTCATAACTTAAGCGATTGTAAATGCCACGCGGCCGAGAACAACACTTAGGCAAAAGCGATAGCGAAAATTTACAAGTAGGAAAGTGAATTACACGGAGGTGTGGGGAATAGGTGAGGATATACGCCTCGTGTCCTCTCGACTTCCGCGTCATCTCCACGAGCTCGTTCGCCACAAGATTTTGGCGGAAGCCCGTCCTTGGTCGCGGGCGCTAACGGCGATCACTATCGCTATGGGAATCTCCTCATCGATAACCTCCGTCGCTGGACATCGTCGATGGTGTACCACCAGATGGATCCGTACATCTCGCCGTAAGCATGAAACACCGAATGCGCCTCGGATCGGACGGCGGATCAACTTCGTGGGCAACCTTGCCTACCTGCGGACAATGCGAAGCGGCCCGATATACCTTGGTGAGTTTCCTTCTTCCGAATCTCATCACGCCGCCATGGGTGACGCGCTGAAAACCCAATCATGAACCTCGAACTCGGATCTGCGACAGCGATGATCTGCATGACTTGCGACTACGGTATCGTCGACCTCTCTGGATAAGCTTCACCTTATCACTTTGCACTGCAAATCTGGTCCCACTGCTGCATTCGCCCACATCGAACCAACTATAGGCGATGCGCACTCCATCTGAGGCCTCGTGGCGCCCGTCGAATCTTTGGAGTGGTAGCTATTGTATGCATAAACTCAACTAGAGGCAAATGATCCTCGGCTACCCACGAGTCGATAACTGACTCGCGACATATCCTCAAGAGTGCGGATAGTGCGCTCTGCTGTCGTCCGTCTGTGGATGAAGCGGTTACTGGGCTCGCTGCGTCCTAAACCTGCGGAAAGACCTCGAAGTTAGCGTGGCGGGCTCCTGCATGCGATATGATCGAAATAGGGACTCCATGCGATCAGCGATCTCTCGGATGTAAATGCGGCATAATCCTCGGTAGAAAAAGTTGTCGGCGGGAAGAAAGTGGGCTGATTTAAATCGACTGTCGACGATAAACCATATAGAATCATGTCTCTGAGTGCGAGGTAATCTGTGATGAAGTCCATGTTGATCACCTCCACTTCGGTCGGGATCTCGTAAATACGTAACAAACCACCGGGCCTGCGGTGCTCTACCTTACTGGCGACAACTGCGGGCGAGCTACGAACTTCGCAGCGTCCTCTTGAGCCGTCCCTTTGATACACAAATCTAAGGTGGTAGTGCGTCTTGATGACCACGGATGGATAAATGCTTGTATGTGTGCTTCCCAGAACTGTTGCGAAGTCTGAAACATCTTGAACACAACTGCCCTCAAACCTTAGCACCCGTGGTGCTACCTCAAAGGACCACTTTCCCTGCGAAGAGCTGTATCGCGATGCGTGTCAAAGCTGGATCCTCGGCTGTTGCATCTTCGCCTCGCCGGCGATGGAAGACTCGGCAACCTCGCGAACTCGAACCCCCGCTATCGGAATCAATCAAGCGGACACGAGGCTCGCTGGCGATGCAAATCACGAACCATGTCCTCTCTCTGGCTGCACATCGATGGGCTCCCGTCGACCTCGACTAGGCGTCGCGGCAGCGTTGGCTTTCCCGGGTGAGTACGGGATATCAACATCGTAATCCTTAAGCAACTTTAACCACGTCTCGTCGTAAGTTCGACTCCTCAGGTGAAGATATCTTTGGAGGCTCTTGTGGTGCGTATAAATATCCACATGAACCCGTACAAATGGTTCCTCGGATCTTGGCGTGAATCGCATTGCGACTCAAATCGTGGGTGGGGTAGTTCTCTCGTGTTTCTTGGGTTGTCGGGATGCATACGCTATAACCTTGCCATCTTGCATCAACACATCCCAACCGATGCACGCATCTGTTATACCCGTAGTTCGAGGTATGTATGCGAGGGCGTACGTGCGAGAATCGACATTGAAGTGGAAAGGAAGAAAGAGGTGATTTTTTCCACGGAAAAGTTTAGGTTTTGTGAAGGAAAAAGGTTCGTTAATGGGAATTGGATTCCCAGTTTGGTGTCGGACTTCTTGGAATATTAGAGAATTATGGAATTTTATTTTCGGAAATGGTCACGTGGGGCCACGGGAGAAATTTATGATTTTGTGGGGCCAGCTTTGTTTTGAGATTTTGGCCATTGTGGATATTTTGGAAGATGAAATATTTTGGGCCAGTAGGAGGCGACGTGTCACCCCTAGGTGGCTTGGCGAATTTCATTTGTCTTGGCTTGTCAGATTAAGTCGTTTTTCGAAGCGTTTCTGACTTCGCGAAGGATAAATTCGGCTATGTCATTTCTAATTTTTGCGGATTTTTCAGAGGCGAAACACTTTGGACCAGCGAGAGGCGACACTTGTCACCCTCGCGGATGATGTGTGGGCGGCATTAGGGCGATTGGAGTGCAACTTTGTCAAGTAGTTGGTAGGATATTTTGTGTGCAAGTTGGCTAGGTACACTTGCCCAAATCTTGGCCTTACACTTGCCTTGCACTTGGCATAATCTTGGCCATTGGTTGGCCGTCCTTGACTATAAATACCCTCTTGTGATGAAGAGTTCTTCGTCCACAAACAACTTCAAGTCTTGAAATCCTCTCCTCTCCTTAAGCCTTTTCGTCCAACCTCCCCGCTTTGGTGAGTTTGGCGAGGCCCCCTTCCCTTGGTAGAAATGTTGCCTTCTAGTATTGTTATAATGCCCAAATCACCTAGCCCAAACCCATAGTACTTAGTTGAAGTTGTGAAGAACTACAGGGTTCTTGGAGCGCATTGGAGCGTCTTGGAGTAGGAGCTAAACCTTGCTCGGGAGGCGACTTTTATCTAGGATATTATTGGGCTTACCGAGGTAAATAACCTTATCCTCCTTTTGTAATTAGAAAATACATCTTTGTAGAAGTATAGGAATAAGTATAAATACTTAGAAGGATATTAAAGAATAGAATTGAGTGATATCACGATGAAGGGTTTAAAGAAGAATAATAGAATTGTACTTACATGAATTTGTTTTCACGATGAACTTGAGTAGCTCATCGGGTAGGGAAGTGCTGCCCAAATGTCCATAGAATAGCGAACCTGCTTAGAGCTTTTATGCGATCTGATCTGAGCGTTGATAGGCGTGTTGGTATTATAGGTCGATTCTCTGCGCGCGACATATTCAACTTGGCGGTGGATTTGCGAGAAGGTATGTGATTCTTCTATCCTCTTGAGCATGATATTTTAAAGAATATGTATATAGTGCGGTAGGCGTGCGTGTGTTAAGCGAATAATAAATGCAGCGATGTCTTGGACTTAGCTTTGAATAATAAATGCAATGATGTCTTTTGACTTAAGCTGAATAAAAAGAATGCAGTAGTTCAAAGAATTAAGAAACCTTTTAAGAGTAACACTTGGTTTTAAAAGCTTAAGAGTTATACTAGCTTTATGGGAAGTTAGGTATAACGGCTTAAGAGTGATAAAAAGAATGATTTATTGATTTAAGAAAATAAGAGACTTGACTTAATTATACTAATATGAATTTTGTTAAAAGTGTGAAACCTCATTCGTGAGTAAATAGTATTTTGGTTTTCAAAAGGAATGATGTTTCTGTCGAGAATGAATGTCGAACAACCACAGCCAGCTAATAAAGAAATGTTTTGACTAATAAAGTATTATTAAAACAGGTAGAAACTTCCATCTGCATAGGAGCTAAGATGAGACAAAATGATATTACATTTCCTAGATCATGGTTCTTTGTAATAAGATTGTTATAAACAATAATAACCTACTCACATAAGGTATATGTTTCTCAAATTGTTTTAAAGTTAAAACTATGAACTCTGAAACCTTAGAAAATGAGAAACTTGAGTAATTGAAATTAGGCAAACTTGAGCGTTGGGAAAAGAATGTTGTTACTTGATTTTACAAAGAGAAGTGTTTGATTTACTTGAAAGATAATCACTTTATTTTTATACTCACGGGTATTGTGTGACTTTTGTGAAAGAAGCGGATCTTTTAAAAGAGTAATACATAAAGTACTTTGGGGCTAAAAACCGAACTTGTTAACATAATGTAGAAAGTACCTTGTGTGAATAACTTGATTGTATTGATTTGTGATAGTCTTGTAATACTTTCTTGTTGACTTGATAAGTAAACATGTTAGGATCTTCACGTGAGTTAGTATCTTGTGATGTTTGTGTAAAGGGTTTTCCTTGTTGTGCTTAGGTTGTTTAACGATAATTTGTTATGATGATATTATATCACTCGTGATTAGGGGTTAAGCGCCCTCCGTCTGGGGGTAGACTTCGGCGGGTCTAGTGACTATGATTCGAGAATACCTTATGCAGTGCAGTATGGCCTATGCGGGCTGCGGGAGTTCGAGTTAGTATCACGGCCACTTGTGGTCATGCGGTCTTTGTGGCCATGCGGACGGTGAGTCGGGGCGGCTGCAGGAGTAGCTACCCTCGATGCGAGGGAATACCTCATGCGGGCCATTGGGTGGCCCGTGCGGGCTACGGGAAGTTCGGGGCTAGGCAGCGCACATTAGATCTTTGCGGGCGAGTGGCGGCTTTGATCATGTGACGATGCAGACAGATCTCGTAATCTGATTCTGACCTTGTTTATCTTGTAGGTTTTAGTAGTCGGCTATGCCTTCGTACTTACCGTGCGGTTTTATGATGACTTTGAGGCGTGAGTCACGACTTGACATGTTGCTTATTTATTGTGCTGTAGTTTTGGTTATCATACATGTCTCTGCTTTATATAGACTACTATGATTTCATTCTGATATTTTGATTTCACATACTTGGTACTGTTATCTTGACCTCCTTGAAGTGCGTTCATCTGCGAGTAAAGGTACTCTCTCTGTTGATCCGTTCTTAGGATCACCGTTTAGCGTTGGAAAAGCCGTTTCTCGGAGGCTTAGCATTTGGTATGGTCCTGTCGTTGTAGATATTTGCATTGGGGTATGGCGGGGCCTGTCCGCCATTGTTGTTTAAACTCTTAGAGTGCATGGGCACTGTTGTAAGGTTGGGATGTAGCTTGTTCATTTTGGGGTATTTATATACATATATGCGAAAGGCAACTTTTCCCAGCGTATGTCTTATTTATCTTGTTTCATATCTTGGTTGTTTTATATTCATGATTTCTCGATGTATGACTACTTGGGTGCCGGGTAAGGCACGATCCACGGGCCGGGCAGTCGTGACAACGATGGTATCAAGCGATTAATCCTCGGAAAGTGTCTGAACCGTATCTAGTAGAATCTTGATTATCGGTGTGTTGTGCACGCACGATGTCGAGGAGGCTATAGGATATTTAGGATTGGTTTCCATTCTTCTCACTCTGAGATCGTGCTTTAGAGGCATGTTATAAGTTGGACCCTACAACGTATTCCTTTCCTTTACGGTGATGCCTCGCGCGAACTCGGGCCCGAGAAGGCAAGCGTGAGGAGGCTGCGAGTGGAGTTGAGAGAGTTAGAAGAGCCAGGCCCGATCATCACTGAGGTGATGCTTCGTGCGAGGAGTTACGAGGCGTCGCGGCCCGGCGATGTTTAGCGCAGCGGCGATTCCTCTGCGGCCATGACATCTGGACCTTGTTCGCGGCTTGGAAGCGAGAAAATATGGATTGGAAGAGAGCGGCCTGTTACTAGCGAGGATTTGGCGGCGAGTATTTTATGTCCGGTATACCAAGGATATTGATGATTATCTAAAGAAGGGTTGTGAAGAAGTAGCTCTTGATCGAGAATGAGCGGACTTGCGTTCGAGATTATGCGTGGTGAGAGATGTAGAGATCGGCAGTTAAACAAGATCGCGAAGAAGGCGATTGGCGGGATCATTTGGTAACTCTCGGCGAACCGCCTCGGTGAATTAGACATGCGCCTCGCCCGATCTGAGTATCCCTCGCGAGTTAGTTTTCCTCGGTGTTCCGAGTGTGGCGGCGTCGTCGAAATGCGTCTTTCTCGGTGCTTGTTTTACTTGCGGCCGTCGGGAGCCGTATGGCGAGAATGTTCTATGAGGAAGGATGCAAGTAGGAAGACTCGGCCTACGGTCGATTGTGGATTGGTGGTGCGGAGAGGAAGGGTGTTAGCAGGAGGCCACCCCCTCGGTGTGGCGTTGTAGTCGATGTCATTTTGGGAGTGTCGTTACTGCGGCGACTTGTTATGTTTGCGGCCAGCGGGGCCATTTGCGAGAAATTGTCCAACGAGTTGGCGGGGATGTTGGGACTCAGCCGGGATCGATGGATAGTTCATCACCTTCCCGGTATCGCCCGAGCGGGTTTGATTAGAAACGACCTAGGGAAGTGCGGCGTAGATCTGGTATATCCTTAACCGCTTTAGAGATTTATATGTCTAGTAAGATGCAAATATCTTAAGTATTGTTTCGGTTAGCATGGTGTTAGTGTGATTAGAATTTTTGATTAGTTAGCAGGGTAAGATTGGGGATAGAGAGAGTGGGAGCCTTAGAATATTATACGTAGAGACCTTAGGCGAGTCCGTCTTTGGTAAAAGAATTATTTCGTGTTTGACCCTTATCGAGGTGCATAGTATAGGTGAGATATTTTTGTGGGATGAATCACGAGTGATGTGAAATGAAGAGGGTAGTTGAGCTTAGAAGGCAGCTAGGTTTCGTAGCGTGATTAGTGAGATTGTTAGGATCGGGAGCTAGTGTTTTGCGGCGTTGCGGGTCGGGTTGAGGCCGTGTGTTGCGGGTCGACCACGCTGTTTGGTGATGGGGTCAGTTTGTGGTGGTCCGCTTTGTGTTAGGATCACGAGGGTGTTAGGCGAGTTTAGTTAACCATTATGCGAGTTCGTGGATGTGTTCGACCCGATGAGTCGGGCGATGGGGTCAACGTCTTATCTTTTAGTCAAGCGTGTACTCGGTAGTAAGTTGCGAGATGATTATTTGAGAAGGTTGTAAGGCTGCAGGGTGCCTACCTTCGCCTTATGGTGTGGGAGTCAAATTCTGGTGTTTCTTTTACGGAAGAGTTACGAGGCAAGGTTAGGAACTTCGAGTGAATCTCGATGTCGCGTTCACCTCGGGCAAGTGGTTGGATTTGGGAGTATTTGTAAGGACTCTTAGCCTCTTGTTGAGTATGTATTATATAGCTACCATTTCGGTATTCGGGTGTCGCCGTTTGGAGCCTTTTATAGCGCTAGTGTAAGATTGTCGATCGATTGATTCGATGTAAGCAAGGTGCGAGATAGTTGGTTCGTACTTGTTGTGAGGCGTGGATAGGGTGGAGCTTATCGAGAAGAGGTTATTGGCAGCTCGAGTCGGTGGGAAGCGATGCGAAACATGGTAAGTTTTGATAAAGAGTTCGAGGATACGAGAAGTGCGACAGTAAGGGAAGAAGCGGCATGTATTACGGGCATAGGTGTGATCATTTCGTTTGTAAAGAGTAGGTGCGAAGGAGTATCTTTTTAGACCTCGGTAGGAGCTTTTATGATAGAGGTGATTCCTCGTGGACTTGGAGATAAGTATGTGCACTTGTTGTGTTGTGGCGGTGTGGCATGGTTGTTTAAAGTAAGTATAGCGGTGAGGACTATCTTGGCGCTGTTTGTTTTGAGACTTAGAAGGAACATTCGGGACGAATGTTTCTAAGGAGGAGAATGTTATACCCGTAGTTCCGGGTATGTATGCGAGGGCGTGCGTGCGAGAATCTGACATTGAAGTGGAAAGGAAGAAAGAGGTGATTTTCCACGGAAAAGTTTCGGTTTTGTGAAGGAAAAAGGTTCGTTAATGGGGTGGATTCCCAGTTTGGTGTCGGACTTCTTGGAATATTAGAGAATTATGGAATTTTATTTTGGAAATGGTCACGTGGGGCCACGGGAGAAATTCTGATTTTGTAGAGCCAGCTTTGTTTTGAGATTTTGGCCATTGTGGATATTTTGGAAGATGAAATATTTTGGGCAGTAGGAGGCGACACGTGTCACCCCACAGGTGGCTTGGCGAATTTCATTTGTGCCTGACACCGATTAAGTCGTTTTCGGCGAAGCGTTTTACTGACTCGCGAAGGATAAATTCGGCTATGTCATTTCTAATTTTTGCGGATTTTTAAGAGGCGAAACACTTTGGACCAGCGAGAGGCGACACTTGTCACCTCTCGCGGTGATGTGTGGGCGGCGTTAGGGCGATTGGAGTGCCAACTTTGTCAAGTAGTTGGTAGGATATTTTGTGTGCAAGTTGGCTAGGTACACTTGCCCAAATCTTGGCCTTACACTTGCCTTGCACTTGGCGTAATCTTGGCCATTGGTTGGCCGTCCGCTTGACTATAAATACCCTCTTGTGATGAAGAGTTCTTCGTCCACAAACAAACCTTCAAGTCTTGAAATCCTCTCCTCTCCCTTAAGCCTTTTCGTCAACACCTCCCCCTTTGGTGAGTTTGGCGAGGCCCCACTGCTAAGAAACCTACCCTTCCCTTGGTAGAAATGTTGCCTTCTAGTATTGTTATAATGCCCAAATCACCTAGCCCAAACCCTTAGTACTTAGTTGAAGTTGTGAAGAACTTAAGGGTTCTTGGGCGCGTTGGAGCGTCTTGAGTAGGAGCTAAACCTTGCTCGGGGCGACTTTTATCTAGGATATTATTGGGCTTACGAGGGTAAATAACCTTATCCTCCTTTTGTAATTAGAAAATACATCTTTGTAGAAGTATAGGAATAAGTATAAATACTTAGAAGGATATTAAAGAATAGAATTGAGTGATATCACGATGAAGGGTTTAAAGAAGAATAATAGAACATTACTTACATGAATTTGTTTTCACGATGAACTTGAGTAGCTCGTGGGTAGGGAAGTGCTGCCCAAATGTCCATAGAATAGCGAACCCTGCTTAGAGCTTTTATGCAGTCTGATCTAGGCGTTGATAGGCGTATTTGGTATTATAAGTCGATTCTGCTGCGACATATTCAACTTGGCGGTGGATTTTGCGAGAAGGTATGTGATTCTTCCTATCCTCTTGAGCATGATATTTTAAAGAATATGTATATAGTGCGGTAGGCGTCGTGTGTTAAGCGAATAATAATTACGGCAATGTCTTGGACTTAAGCTGAATAATAAATGCGGATGTCTTTTGACTTAAGCACGAATAAAAGAATGCAGGTAGTTCAAAAGAATTAAGAAACCTTTTTAAGAGTAACACTTGGTTTTAAAAGCTTAAGAGTTATACTAGCTTTATGGGAAGTTAGGTATAACGGCTTAAGAGTGATAAAAAGAATGATTTATTGATTTAAGAAAATAAGAGACTTGACTTAATTATACTAATATGAATTTTGTTAAAAAGTGTGAAACCTCGTTCGTGAGTAAATAGTATTTTTGGTTTTTAACAGGAATGATGTTTCTGCGTCGAATGAATGTCGAACAACCACAGCAGCGCTAATAAAGGGAAATGTTTTGACTAATAAAGTATTATTAAAATCGGTAGAAACTTCCATCTGCATAGGAGCTAAGATGAGACAAAATGATATTACATTTCCTAGATCATGGTTGCTGTAATAAGATTGTTATAAACAATAATAACCTACTCACATAAGGTATATGTTTCTCAAATTGTTTTAAAGATTAAAACTATGAACTCTGAAACCTTGAAAATGAGAAACTTGAGTAATTGAAATTAGGCAAACTTGAGCGTTGGGAAAAGAATGTTGTTACTTGATTTTACAAAGAGAAGTGTTTTGATTTACTTGAAAGATAATCACTTTATTTTTATACTACGGGTATTGTGTGACTTTTGTGAAAGAAGCGGATCTTTTAAAAAGTAATACATAAAGTACTTTGGGGCTAAAAACCGAACTTGTTAACATAATGTAGAAAGTACCTTGTGTGAATAACTTGATTGTATTGATTTGTGATAGTCTTGTAATACTTTCTTGTTGACTTGATAAGTAAACATGTTAGGATCTACGTGAGTTAGTATCTTGTGATGTTTGTGTAAAGGGTTTTCCTTGTTGTGCTTAGGTTGTTTAACGATAATTTGTTATGATGATATTATATCACTCGTGATTAGGGGTTAAGCTGCCCTCCGTCACGGGAGTAGACTCAGGCGGGTCTAGTGACCTATGATTCGAGAATACCTTATGCAGGTCTGTATGGCCTATGCGGAGCTGCGGGAGTTCCAGGTTAGTATGCGTCCCTTGTGGTCATGCGGTCTTTGTGGCCATGCGGACGGCGAGTCGGGGCAGCTGCAGGAGTAGCTACCCTCGATGCGGGAATACCTCATGCGGGCCATTGGAGTGGCCCGTGCGGGCTACGGGAAGTTCGAGGGCTAGGCGCGCATTAGATCTGCGGGCGAGTGGCGGCTTTGATCATGTGGCCAGTGCAGCAGATCTCGTAATCTGATTCTGACCTTGTTTATCTTGTAGGTTTTAGTAGTCGGCTATGCCTTCGTACTTACCGTGCGGTTTTATGATGACTTTGAGGCGTGAGTCACGACTTGACATATTGCTTATTTATTGTGAGCGTAGTTTTGGTTATCATACATGTCTCTGCTTTATATAGACTACTATGATTTCATTTCTGATATTTTGATTTCACATACTTGGTACTGTTGTCTTGACCTCGCCGAAGTGCGTTCATCTGCGCGGTAAAGGTCTCCTCTGTTGATCCGTTCTTAGGATCACCGTTTGAGCGTTGGAAAAGCTCCGTTTCTCGGAGGCTTAGCATTTTGGTATGGTCCTGTCGTTGTAGATATTTGCATTCGGGGTATGGCGGGGCCTGTCCGCCATTGTTATTTTAAACTCTTAGAGTGCATGTAGACTGTTGTAAGGTTGGGATGTAACTATTCATTTTGGGGTATTTATATACATATATGCGAAAGGCAACTTTTCCCAGCGTGTCTTATTTATCTTGTTTCATATCTTGGTTGTTTTATATTCTGATTTCTCGATGTATGACTACTTGGGTGCGGGTAAGGCACGATCCACGAGCCGGGCAGGTCGTGACAACGATGGTATCGAGCGATTAATCCTCGGAAAGTGTCTGAGCCGTATCTAGTAGAATCTTGATTATCGGTGTGTTGTGCACCACGCGATAATCGAGGAGGCTATAGGATATTTAGGATTGGTTTCCATTCTTCTCACTCACGAGATCGTGCTTTAGAGGCGTGTTATAAGTTGGACCCCTCTAACGTATTCCTTTCCTTTACCGGTGATGCCTCGCGCGACGGCTCGGGCCCGGAAGAGCGAAAGCGGTAGGAGGCTGCAGTGGAGTTGAGAGAGTTAGAAGAACGCAGGCCCAATCATCGCTGGGGTGATGCTTAAATGCGAGGTTACGAGGCGTCGCGGCGGCGATGTTTAGCGTGGCGGCGATTCTCTGCGGCCATGACATCTGGACCTTGATTCACGGCTTGGAAGCGAGAAAATATGGATTGGAAGGAAGCGGCCATTACTAGCGAGGATTTGGCGGCGGGAGTATTTTATGTGCCGTATACCAAGGATATTGATGATTATCTAAAGAAGGGTTGTGAAGAAGTAGCTCTTGATCGATAATGAGGCGGGCTTGCGTTCGAGTTATGTGCGTGGTGAGAGATGTAGAGATCGGCAGTTAAACAAGATCGTGAGAAGAGGCGATTGGCGGGATCGTTTGGTAACTCTCGGCGAACCGCCTCGTGGCCATTAGACATGCGCCTCCGCGGTCTGAGTATCCCTCGCGGGGTTTAGTTTTCCTCGGTGTTCACGATGTGGCGGCGTCGTCGAAATGCGTCTTTGCGGTGTTTGTTTTACTTGCGGCCGTCGAGCCGTATGGCGAGAATGTTACATGAGGAAGGATGCAAGTAGGAAGACTCGGCCTACGGTCGATTGCGGATCGGTGGTGCGGAGAGGAAGGGTGTTAGCGAGAGAGCCACCGCTCGGTGTGGCGTTGTGGTCGATGTCATTTTGGGAAGTGTCGTGCTGCGGCGACTTGTTATGTTTGCGGCCAGCGGGGCCATTTGCGGTGTCCAGCGAGTTGGCGGGGATGTTGGGACTCGGCCGGGATCGGTGGATAGTTCATCACCTTCCCGGTATCGCCAGGCGGGTTTGATTAAACGACCTAGGGAAGTCGCGTAGATCTGGTATATCCTTAACCGCTTTAGAGATTTATATGTCTAGTAAGATCACGAATATCTTAAGTATTGTTTCGGTTAGCATGGTGTTAGTGTGATTAGAATTTTTGATTAGTTAGCAGGGTAAGATTGGGGATAGAGAGTGGGAGCCTTAGAATATTATCGTAGAGACCTTAGAGCGAGTCCGTCTTTGGTAAAAGAATTATTTCGTGTTTGACCACTTGCTCGAGGTGCATAGTATAGGTGAGATATTTTTGTGGGATGAATCACGAGTGATGTGAAATGAAAGAGGGTAGTTGAGCTTAGAAGGCCGCTAGGTTTTAAATAGCGTGATTAGTGAGATTGTTGGATCGGGAGCTAGTGTTTCTTGGCGTTCGGGTCGGGTTGAGGCCGTGTTGCGGGTCGACCCACGCCTGTTTGGTGATGGGGTCGGTTGTGGTGGTCGCTTTGTGTTAGGATCACGAGGTGTTAGGCGAGTTTAGTTAACCATTATGCGAGTTCGTGGATGTGTTGACCGATGAGTCGGGCGATGGGGTCAACGTCTTATCTTTTAGTCAAGCGTGTACTCGGTAGTAAGTTGCGAGATGATTATTTCAGAAGGTTGTAAGGCTGCAGGGTGCCTACGCCTTCACCTTATGGTGACGGGGAGTCGAGTTACGGTTGTTTCTTTTACGGAAGAGTTACGAGCAAGGTTAGGAACTTCGGTGAATCTCGATGTCGCATTCACCCTCGGGCAAGTGGTTGGATTTGAGTAGTGTAGGACTCTTCGCCTCTTGTTGAGTATGTATTATATAACTACCATTTCGGTATTCGGGTGTCGCCGTTTGGAGCCTTTTATAGCGCTAGTGTAAGATTGCCGTCGTGATTCGATGTAAGCGAGGTGCGAGATAGTTGGTTCGTACTTGTTGTGGCGTAGATAGGGTGGAGCTTATCGAGAAGAGGTTATTGGCAGCTCAGTCGGTGGGAAGCGATGCGAGAAACATGGTAAGTTTTGATAAAGAGTTCGAGGATCACGAGAAAGTGCGACAGTAAGGGAAGAAGCGAGCATGTATTACAGGCATAGGTGTGATCATTTCGTTTGTAAAGAGTAGGTGCGAAGGGAGTATCTTTTTAGACCTCGAGTAGGAGCTTTTGTGATAGAGGTGATTCCTCGTGGACTTGGAGATAAGTATGTGCACTTGTTGTGTTGTGGCCAGGTGTGGCATGGTTGTTTCCGTAAGTATAGCGGTGAGGACTATCTTGGCGCTGTTTGTTTTGAGACTTAGAAGGAACATTCGGGACGAATTTTTCTAAGGAGGGGAGAATGTTATACCCCGTAGTTCAAGGGTATGTATGCGAGGACGTACGTACGAGAATATGACATTGAAATTGGAAAGGAAGAAAGAGGTGATTTTTTTCCACGGAAAAGTTTCCGGTTTTTGTGAAGGAAAAAGGTTCGTTAATGGGAATTGGATTCCCAGATTTGGTGTCGGACTTCTTGGAATATTAGAGAATTATGGAATTTTATTTTGGAAATGGTCACGTGGGGCCACGGGAGAAATTTCTGGTTTTGTAGCCAGCTTTGTTTTGAGATTTTTGCCATTGTGGATATTTTGGAAGATGAAATATTTTGGGCGAGTAGGAGGCGACACGTGTCACCCCACTAGGTGGCTTGGCGAATTTCATTTGTGCCTTCGATTAGAGTCGTTTTCGGCGAAGCGTTTTACTGACTTCATGAAGGATAAATTCGGCTATGTCATTTCTAATTTTTGCGGATTTTTCAGAGGCGAAACACTTTGGACCAGCGAGAGGCGACACTTGTCACCTCTCGCGTATGTGTGGGCGGCGTTAGGGCGATTGGAGTGCGACTTTGTCAAGTAGTTGGTAGGATATTTTGTGTGCAAGTTGGCTAGGTACACTTGCCCAAATCTTGGCCTTACACTTGCCTTGCACTTGGCATAATCTTGGCCATTGGTTGGCCGTCCCTTGACCTATAAATACCCTCTTGTGATGAAGAGTTCTTCGTCCATAACAAGCCTTCAAGTCTTGAAATCCTCTCCTCTCCCAGCCTTTTCATCAGCCACACCTCCCACTTTGGTGAGTTTGGCGAGTGCCCACAGCCTAGCAGAAACCTACCCCCTTCCTTGGTAGAAATGTTGCCTTCTAGTATTGTTATAATGCCCAAATCACACTAGCCCAAACCCCAGTACTTAGTTGAAGTTGTGAAGAACTTACAGGGTTCTTGGAGCGCATTGGAGCGTCTTGAGTAGGAGCTAAACCTTGCTCGAGCGACTTTTATCTAGGATATTATTGGGCTTACCGAGGTAAATAACCTTATCCTCCTTTTGTAATTAGAAAATACATCTTGTAGAAGTATAGGAATAAGTATAAATACTTAGAAGGATATTAAAGAATAGAATTGAGTGATATCACAATAGAAGGGTTTAAAGAAGAATAATAGAAGCTGTACTTACATAGGGTGTTTTCCTGATGAACTTGAGTAGCTCGGGTAGGGAAGTGCTGCCCAAATGTCCATAGAATAGCGAACCCTCGCTTAGAGCTTTATGCAGTCTGATCTGAGCGTTGATAGGCGTGTTGGTATTATAGGTCGATTCTCTGCGCGACATATTCAACTTGGCGGTGGATTTCGCGAGAAGGTATGTGATTCTTCCTATCCTCTTGAGCATGATATTTTAAAGAATATGTATATAGTGCGGTGAGCGTGCGTGTGTTAGCTGAATAATAAATGCGGAAATGTCTTGGACTTAAGCACGAATAATAAGTGACAATGTCTTTTGACTTAAGCACGAATAAAAAGAATGCAGGTAGTTCAAAAGAATTAAGAAACCTTTTTAAGAGTAACACTTGGTTTTAAAAGCTTAAGAGTTATACTAGCTTTATGGGAAGTTAGGTATAACGGCTTAAGAGTGATAAAAAGAATGATTTTTTTGATTTAAGAAAATAAGAGACTTGACTTAATTATACTAATATGAATTTTGTTAAAAAGTGTGAAACCTCATTCGTGAGTAAATAGTATTTTGGTTTTCAAAGGAATGATGTTTCTACGTCGAGAATGAATGTCGAACAACCACAGCAGCGCTAATAAAGGGAAATGTTTTGACTAATAAAGTATTATTAAAACCGGTAGAAACTTCCATCTGCATAGGAGCTAAGATGAGACAAAATGATATTACATTTCCTAGATCATGGCTGCTGTAATAAGATTGTTATGAACAATAATAACCCCCTCACACATAGGGTATATGTTTCTCAAATTGTTTTAAAGGATTAAAACTATGAACTCTGAAACCTTAGAAAATGAGAAACTTGAGTAATTGAAATTAGGCAAACTTGGCGTTGGGAAAAGAATGTTGTTACTTGATTTTACAAAGAGAAGTGTTTTGATTTACTTGAAAGATAATCACTTTATTTTTATACTACGGGTATTGTGTGACTTTTGTGAAAGAAGCGGATCTTTTAAAGAGTAATACATAAAGTACTTTGGGGCTAAAAACCGAACTTGTTAACATAATGTAGAAAGTACCTTGTGTGAATAACTTGATTGTATTGATTTGTGATAGTCTTGTAATACTTTCTTGTTGACTTGATAAGTAAACATGTTAGGATATTCACGTGAGTTAGTATCTTGTGATGTTTGTGTAAAGGGGTTTTCCTTGTTGTGCTTAGGTTGTTTAACGATAATTTGTTATGATGATATTATATCACTCATGATTAGGGGTTAAGCTGCCCTCCGTCTGGGGTAGACTTCGGTGGTCTAGTGACTATGATTCGAGAATACCTTATGCAGTGCAGTATGGCCTATCTTGGGCTGCGGGAGTTCGAGTTAGTATCGGCCACTTGTGGTCATGCGGTCTTTGTGGCCATGCGGACGGCGAGTCGGGGCGGCTGCGGGAGTAGCTACCCTCGATGCGGGGAATACCTCATGCGGGCCATTGGGTGGCCCGTGCGGGCTACGGGAAGTTCGGGGCTAGGCAGCGCACATTAGATCTGCGGGCGAGTGGCGGCTTTGATCATGTGACGGTGCAGGCGGATCTCATAATCTGATTCTGACCTTGTTTATCTTGTGGGTTTTAGTAGTCGGCTATGCCTTCGTACTTACCGTGCGGTTTTATGATAACTTTGAGGCGTGAGTCACGACTTGACATATTGCTTATTTATTGTGAGCGTAGTTTTGGTTATCATACATGTCTCTGCTTTATATAGACTACTATGATTTCATTCTGATATTTTCGTTTCACATACTTGGTACATGTTATCTTGACCTCGCCGGGGGCTGCGTTAAATGCGCGAGTAAAGGTCTTCTCTGTTGATCCGTTCTTAGGATCACCGTTTGACGTTGGAAAAGCTCGTTTCTCGGAGGCTTAGCATTTTGGTATGGTCCTGTCGTTGTAGATATTTGCATTCGGGGTATGGCGGGGCCACATCCGCCATTGTTGTTTTAAACTCTTAGAGTGCATGTAGACTGTTGTAAGGTTGGGATGCTTGTTCATTTTGGGGTATTTATATACATATATCTTTGAAGGCAACTTTTCCCAAGCGTGTCTTATTTATCTTGTTTCATATCTTGGTTGTTTTATATTCTGATTTCTCGATGTATGACTACTTGGGTGCGGGTAAAGCACCGATCCACGGGCCGGAGCGAGTCGTGACATCGCAATACACAACATAACCGTCTGGACCTGCGGAAGAGTAAGAAGCGGGCGATCGTCGATCTCTCTTTCGAATGGAAACCACGCTCCAAGCATCAGTCCCGAAACTTGGCGCCTTACGAGTCGGCCTAGTCAATGGTGCGAAGATAGAAGCAAACTTCTCCACGAACGCCCGATAATATCTGCAAGGCCCGAGCTGCGAACCTCTGCCGGAGTAGTAGGTCTAGGCCAAGTCCATTGCGCCTCGATCTTGGCGTATCCACTCGAATGCCATCGCCGACAATATGCCCGAAAAGCCACGAAGTCAACCAAAACTCACATTTGGAAAACTTGGCGTACAAGCTGCTAGTCTGGAGAGCTTCGGCAAGATCGCCAAATGCTCTGCATGCTCACGCTCTGGCGAGAATAAACCAAGATATCATCGATGAACACTATCACAAGCGTGTCCAAAATGGTTTGAACACTCGGTTCATCAAATCCATGAATACCGCGGGCATTGGTCAACCAAAAGACATGACCACGAACTCATAATGCCCGTCTGGGTCGAATGCGATCCTAGGGACATCCACCTCTCGACTACTTTGATGATAGCGATCGCGGATCAATCTTGGAGAAACATCTCGCACTGCATCGGGTCGAACAAATCATCAATCACAGGAAGGGTATACATTCTTAATGGTCACCTTGTTGGTATGCGTAATCAACACACATGCGCGGCGTCGATCTTCTTCACGAACAATCTGGCGCTCCCGGGGAGAAACACTAGGCTGATGAAGCCGCTTCTCCGGCCAAATCCCTAAGTGATCCTTGACTCTCAACTCGGCGGGTGCCGTTACGTATGGCGGAATGGAAATAGTAGTGTGCGGCAATATGTCTATACAAAACTCAATCTCCTCTCGGGAGGATGCGGGAGGTCGTGCGGAAACGTGCGGGAACTCTCGACTCACCGGCCGGCGAAAATCTGCTGCGGCCTCGATATCAAACACCGAGCGAGATGGTAGATATACCGCCTGCGCGTCTTCCTAGCCTTGAGGTAGGAAATAAACCTACCACCGGCGATACCGTGCTCCTCGCTCAACAATGGCTCGCCGAGCTGGAACGTACTACTCTCTCCTACGGTCTACATTGGCGTGGCAAGAAGCTAGCCAATCCGTCCCCATGATCACGTCGAAGTCAATCATCTCGACTCTATCAAGTCGGCTGAGTCGGCGGCGTAAATGGTCACAGGACAAGCTCTATATACCCGAGCTACCACGAATCACCATGGCGTAGCTACCTCGAAAGGGTCTATGGACTCGGCTCTATCCCTATCCTACTAGCAACAAGGGGAGATATATGGGGCGAGTAGAATCAGGATCTATCAAAGCATACACATCAAACCCAGCGATAAGGTACACGTGGCGACATCGGTGAGGCCTCACGATCTGTCGGTTTGGACAAAGCATAAATGCGGTTACGAGGACCGCTAGAAGCTGGACCAGCGCCACGACCTGCGCCGCGACCTGGTCCATGAGTACCTTGCCCTCGGGCGAGTAGGCGGGGATGAAGAAGACCGGCGAAAGAACGTAGGTGACCCTACCATCGCCGCCGCGCAGTGGGACGGTTCCTCGCATAGTGACCTGCGGCCATAAGCGGAAACAAGCTCCGTAGCGGCACCACAACTCGAAGTGGGATCTGCGTTAGCCACCGAGGTGGTCGTCGGCGATGCCTCTGCTGCTGCGGGCGTCACGAAGTCCTGGGGCCCTGATGCGCCTCGAATATCTGGTGTCTTGAGGATGGTGCGGGAGTGCTCTGGTGGTGTGGTGCAAATCTAGGCTACTTGAGGCCGCCCACGCGATAGCCACCAAAATACCACGTCTGGTCTTCCTGCTGCTTTGCTGTCGGCAACCCGTCGGTCTCTACGCTCGCCGCATCCAGAGCATGAGCTGCGTGCGGGTAATGTCCATACCGTGAAGAGAAACACCCGCGTGACTCGGCCATATAATCATCTAGCGGTGGCGTGGCGGTGCACCTATCCTCCATATCTGCTACTAACGCTGGGACATATCGAGCGATGAATCAAACTCGATATTGTACTCACTGACGATCGTCCTCTACCTCGGCGGTAAAAATCTATCGGCCGCGCCCTCGCCATCTGTGGAAGCAAGAAGTGAGTGAGAAAGCCTCGAGAACTCATCCCAGTAGGCTGGGGGCGCGTGCTCTCCGGGATAACTCCGCGAATCAAACCAATCATTGCGGTATCACGCGACCTATGTGAACCAAAGATCACGGACTCGGTCTCGGCGCTACGATCACTCTCAAAATCCTCTGTGGTAGCGGATGAACTCCTGCGGATCATCCTCGGCCTCGACAGTAAAACTGCGGCGGGCTCTGACTCGGGAAGTCTCGTAGCCTCAAACTCTCTGCGCCGGGTGAACCACGGTCTGGGGGGTTGGGGCTGGCTAGCGTCCGGCTGTCGCCGTATGCAGCCACGATCACGGCGATGGCGGGCCATCTCTGTAACCCGTCTCAATCGCTCCGGTGTGGGGTGGAGGTGTAGGTCTTGTGGTCTCATCCCGGCTGCTGCGCCCTAAACCCTCAGGGTCGGCGGCGTCGTAACTCGCCGTCTGCAGGTATAGGCGGGCGAGCCCTCGTGACTCTAGGTGTCCCACTAGCGGCTCCTCGGTGCCTTGCCATACGGGCGGGTTGCCTTACGTGGAGGCATAACTGTTACCGAAAAAGGGATAGGTTAGCACGGTCCAACTTGTAACACAGCTCAAAGGCACGATCTCAGAATGAGAAGAATGGAAACCAATCCTAAATATCCTATAGCCTCCTGATTATTGGTGTGGTGCACAACACACCGATAATCAAGACTCTACTAGATACGATGCGTAGACACTTTCCAGGATTAAGCGCTCACGATACCACTTTTGTCACGACCCGTTAAGTCGTGGTGATGCCTACGGGCACCCAGTAGTCATACATCGAGTAATCGGAATATAAAACAAGACATGAAAGCGATTGTAAAATGAGACACAGTTTATCGATGAAAAGCTTGCCTTTGGCATATATATATAAATAACCCAAGTTTTGCGATTACATCCCAAATGTACAATAGGACTACAGACCTCTAGGAATGTAAACAACTATGGCGGAGACGGGGCCCGCCATACCACTATGTACAAAACTAATTACAACGGGGAGAACATACCCAGTGAGCCTCGGAGAAGATGGAGCTCACACGCCCAATCTGAGAGATCCTAAGGATGTGGATCTAGCACATGCTTTCCACCTGCGGCATGACGCGGCCCGAAGGAGGTCGATTACAACGGTACTAAGTATGCGGCGTAAAGTACTTAAATGAAAACATATCATTTTTAAAATCGGTTTACATATATGTATGAAACAACCAAGGTAGCCGCACATAGTGCCACATCATAAACAAGAGCAACAATAGGTAAGCGTATGGTCTTTTCTAGGTGCGAATGATCAAGCGGGGCCAATTGCGTAGTATCACCATGCAAGCCTAATCCTGTACTCCGTAGTCCGCATAGGCCACTCACGTAGGCCCGCATGGGTATATAACCCGCGTCGAGGGTAGCTCCTCGGCATCGTCACTGGACTCGTAGTCGCGCATGGCCACATAGGCCGCGTGAGGTATAACCCGCATACTAACACGGAACTCCTGTAGCTCGCATAGGTCCCTGGACCCGCGTGAGGTATTCTCGAATCATGGTCCTGGACACTTTGAGTCTACCCGCGTCGGAGGCGGCTTGACCCCGTGCATGTCAAGAGGTGAGTGATATTACACTAACCTAACAGCTCATCGTTAAACAACATAAGCACAACAAGAATACTCTCTTACACAAACGTTATAAGACACTAACACACATAGCATCATATCATGTCTACTTATCAAACCATCTTATTTATTCTTTTCACAAATCAATATAAGTCTTATAAACACATAGGCAAATTGTTTCTTTTATCATTCTTAAGTGGTTATACCTAACTTCCCGTAAAGCTAGTATAACTCTTAAGCTTCATTTTAAAACCAATTAGTTCTCTTACATTAAAAATGATTGATAATCTTTTGAAATGCTTTGAGATCCTTATTATTCGGGCTTAAGTCGCGAGACATTGCAGTAAGTATTATTCGAGCTTAAGTCGAAAGACATTGCCGTAGTTATTATTCGATTAACACGTATGCGTCTACCGTACTATATATTTTAAAAATATCATGCTTTAGGAAGAATCACATACCTTCCGTGAAATCCACGCCAAGTTGAATATGTCGCGCGAGAATCGACGATAATAGTCGACACGTCTATCAGCGTTGGACTATTACGTGATTATAAGCGGAGGGTTTTATATCCTACGGAAAATTGGGCAGCACTTCCCTACCCGGTGAGCTACTCAAGTCTCTGTGAAAGCGATCCTAAATCTGATTTGATTATTCTTCTTTTAAACCGCCTACTGTGATAATGATTGATTCTAATACGTAATATTCTTCTAAGTATTTAATACTTATTCTCATACTACTACGTTATGTATTCTCTAATACAAAGAGGGTTAGGATTATTTACCTCGGTAAGCCCAATAATATCCTAGATAAAAGTCGATCGAGCAAGGCTTAGCTCTAAGTTATGCGCTCAGATAGCTCGAGAAACCTTAGAAGTTCTTCACAATTTCTACTAAGTACTAAGGGATTTGGGCTAGGGTATTTTGGGCATTATAACAATACTAGAAGGCAACTTTTCTACCAAAGGAGGGTAGATTTCGGCTAGGCTAGGGGGTAGCCTGCTAAGCTTCTCCAAAGGGGAGGTGTTTGGACGAAAGAGGCTCGAGGAGAGGGAAGGATTTTAGACTTGGAAGGCTTTTGTGGATGAAGAACTCTTCATCACAAGAGGGTATTTATAGGTCAAGGGATGGCCAACCAATGGCCAAGATTATGCCAAGTGCAAGGCAAGTGTAAGGTCAAGATTAGGGCAAGTGTCCTTGGCGACTTGCACACAAAATATCCTACCAACTCGAGACAAAATTGGACACTCCAATCGGCCTCAATTCCGCCTCACATCCATAAATGAGAGGGTGACAAGTGTCGTACTCTCGTTGGTCCAAAGTGTTTCGTCTCTCGGAAAAATCCGCAAAAATTAGAAATGGCATAGCGGAATTTATCCTACGCGAGTCTTGTAAAGCGTTTAGTCGGAAAGCGATTCCTTGAGTGAGTTGTGCCCAAAAAAGCGTGTCATGCCTAAACTTTTAAGGCCAAACTTTACGTGCGTGCGCCTCGCGTACATACTCAGAAATACGGGGTATAACAGTGTGAAGGAAAAGTGTGGGTAATCTTGTGGGAAGCGGTGGGCGAGTTTGTGGAAAAGAAGTGGAAGAAAGGGGCTTTTGTGGGTTTCTCCAAAGGTAAAAGTTTCTTCTCTTGGATATGAGTTATACTTGTTATAGTAGTTTAGAAATGAGCACAGAGGCATTATATTTTAGTAGTTTAGAAATGAGCACAGGTACATTATATTTTAGTAGTTTAGAATTGAGCACAGTACATTATATTTGATTAGATTTGGATCTTGTTGTCTTGTTGAAACCGAAATGGGCATGTTAGCCTTAAGATTGTAACTTGATTGGATTTCTAATTTGGTCGTCACATGTTGTAAAGGGGGATGGTAGTTGTTGAAGATGTCTAAGGCTAGATATCATGTTAGACCTAAGAACTTGAATTGGAAAAGAGTTGAAAGGGGTTAGTATTGGTTATATTGTTGGCCAAGAATGGCATGGAGATTATAGGTTTATTTTGTATTGTTGTGGGGCGGAATTTTACACGTATTAGTAGGCGTGTAATCCTTGTATTTCTTGAATTAATTGAGCCTTAAATGTGGCGTTGGTTATTGAATTTCGGCCTTGAAAAGGTGGCATAGTAAGTAGAAACAAAGGAAGTTACGTCCAAATTTTCCGTAGAATGTAAGGACCTTGCACTTAGTTATTCTCGTTCGAAGCTAGAGATTGATAGGCGTTTATGACCACTTATTATGATTGAAGTACTACGAGTGGCGTATCTACGGAGGTATAGTCTTGTGGAGCCTTTTGCTAATTGTCGGCAATCGTCATTATCACGACCGAACCGGGCGTGGTGGTGCCTTACCGGGCACCCTAGTGACCTGACATCAGTGTCGTGGAACATAAAACAACAACGTGAGATAACGAAATATATAAAACAATAATCTGTGGCTTGCCTTCGGCATATATATAACCATCAACTCTTTTACAAATGAGCGGCTTAATCCTTTTACCAACCACGCCCAGCGATACTCTGGACCTCTAAGAATGATCGACCCGATGGCGGGCGGGGCCCCGCCAAACCCGAATGTAAACACTTACTGACGGGGACTATACGTGATAAGCCTCGGAGAAAGCGGAGCTTCCCAAGCTATTTGTGACCACGAGCTAGGATCAACGGCGATGTACCTCGACTGCGGCATGAGCGGCCGAGAGTCGATCTGGCAACATGTACCAAGTATGTGAAAGCGTAAGTATCACATGGCGAAATCATAGTAGTCTATATAAGGCGGGAGACATGTATGATAACCAAACTACGATTCACTGACAAATAGCGATCGTGTCAAGTCGAGGACTCGCGCCACCGAAGTCATCACAATAAGACCGTGCGGGGTAAATGCGAAGGCATGGCCGACTACTAAGACCCCGGTACCACAAATGCCATAAAGCGTATCACGAGGTCTCTGCAGACCGCGCCACGTAATCGAAGGCGCTCACGGCGCGATATCAATGTGCGTCTATTCTGGAACTCGCGACTCGCATAGGTCACACAGACCGCGTAAGGTATTCCTCGAATCCACGGTCCTAGACCACGAGGTATACCCGCGTCGGCGACCTAACCACCGGTATCCGTCACGGACTTCCGCAGCCCGTAGCCGCCCGAGGACGCGCATAGTCCCTCGGAGACCGCATAGGAATTCCCGCATCGGGCTAAACACCGGAATGATCGGTCGATCACGGAGCATACGCGACTCGCGTAGTCTCGAGGACGCATAGGCCGTATAGACGCGTCAGGGTGGCAAGCCACCGGTATACCTGTGATCGAGGGTAGGTGATATAATAACGATCTGATGGACTTACCTTTTAACAATGTAAGCCGTGAGAATGACCCATACATAACAATCACGAAGATACTAACACAAGTAGCATCTAACATGTTTACTTATCAAATCAACAAGAAATTATTACAAGGCTATCACAAACCAATACAATCTTGTTATTGACTAAAGGTACTTTCTACTAACAAGTTCGAGTATCTAACACCAACGTACTTCATACATCAAATCTTTAAAAGATCCGTTCCTATCACATAAGTCACATGATACGTAGTATAAAATAGAGTGGTATCTTTTTAAGTAAACCAAAACACTTACCTTTGTAAAACCAAGTAACAACATTATTTTCCAAGCGTCGAAGTTTGCCTAATTTCAAATGCTCACGTTTCTTATTTTAGAAAGGTTTAGTAGTTCATAGTCTTATTCATTTAAGAATATAATTCTCTTTTAAACAATCCGAGAAACATAAGCCTTATATGTGAGTAGGATATTCTTGTTTATAACAATCTTATTCTGACCATGATCTAGGAAATATCATTTTGTCTCATCTTAGCACATGCGGATGGAAGTTTCTCTGGTTTTAATAATACTTATTTATTCAAAACATTTCCTTTTAATGTATTGCTGATGGTTTGTCGATACACGTCACGATTTCCAAAATCGGTAAAAGCGTTCTTAAGCGTTATACCTAACTTCCCATAAAGCTAGTATAACTCTTAAGTTCTCAAAACCAAGTATTACTTCTCTTTCAAAGCGATTTGAAAATCTTTTGAAATACTTCAAGTTCTTTATAATCACACATCAAGCGATTATAAACAAATCATTTACCTTTTAAAAACCACAAAGTGTTTTCTTATCTACATAAACATTATAACCAACTTCGTAAAGCGTTATAACACTTTATGTTTTAAACCCATCGAATACATTTAGCACGTATGCGTCTGCCGTACTACATAGTTTACACATATCATGCTAGAGAGATAGGAAGAGGTTCACATACCTCGCGGCGAGTATCGACTCATAGCAAAGCGCTCAGTACTTCCAAATGTCGGCTACCCGCCAAGCCACGTAGATCGCGCCTGCGTGATACGTCGCTATAAGGCCACAGCGCTTATTAACATTTAGGTCTCGTCGTAGAACCTACGAGAAAATTCGCGGCACCTCCCCATGCAGCGTAAATCTCCTCTCTATCGGCGGCTGCAAGCCAACGGAAGTATACATCTAACCTAGCAGTACAATTCTACTCGGTACTACTACACAAGTCTCAATGTCTGATCTATGTAATTCTGATTCGATTCTTCGAGCTTAAGTCGAGGACATTGCCACAAGCTATGTTGATTATATATATATAGTATACTTGACTATATACTCACTGACATGTAATATCCAATTACAATAGGGACAAGATAATTACCTCGATAAGCCCATAATTATCCGAGTATAAAGTCGATCTGGGCAATCGTTTAGCTCGACTCGGCGCTCAACCAGCTCTAAACCACCCTTAGAAGTTCTAACCAACTCACACAATACTCAATGACTATGGAGATTTTCCTAGGGTTACGGTTTTGTGGTGACGGGAAGTATAATAGTATTTTACGGGCTTTCGTATAGGTATAACCTTAGAATACAACAAGGTATAGGGCTAAGGTAATTTGGCCATTAAAAAAATACTTGGACATTATTTATATACCCCAATGGGGGGTATTATACGAAAGCAACTCGGCTCGGGGGGGGGTACCCCACGGCTAGCACCTCAACGGAGGGGGGGGGTGTCTACCGCCGGCCTGCCCACTGGGAGACTCTCGACGAGGGGAGGGAGGGCTCGGCGAGACACCACGCTAAGGGGAAGGAAGAAGCTTTCAAGACTTAGGCAATTTGTGAATGAATTAGTCTTCCAAGGAGGGGTATTTATAGGTCAAGTGAAAGCCAACCAATGGCGAAGATTACACCAAGTGTTAGGCAAGTGTAGGGCCAAGATTCACCCATGTGTACCTAGACTTGCACCTGAAATATCTACCAAAAATATCTCCCAAAGCCTTTGATCGTCCGTATGCGCGCTATGCCCGCTGATGAGAGGGTGCCAAGTCGCCTCTCGTTGGTCCAAAATGTTAGTCTCTCGGAAAAATCATAAAAATACTAAATGACATAGCGGAAATTCCCTACGAAAGGCGTGAAAGCGTTTAGTCGGCGACTCTAACGGGTGTTGTGCACAAACATATTTCGACCCAAAGGTGCCACGTGGGGTGACACGTGTCGCCCGATTAAATCAAAATATTTCGTCTTAGAAAATATCCAAAACGCCAAAATCTCAAAATCAAAGCGGGCCCCACAAAAGCGTAAATTTCTCCGTGGGCCCAGCGTGACCATTTTCGAAAATAAAATTCCATAATTCTCTAATATTCCGGAAGTCGAATACCAAATGCGGGAATCGATTCCGTAAGCGAACCTTTTTCCTTCACAAAACCGGAAACTTTTAGTGGAAAAATCGCCTCTTTCTTCCTTTCGATCTTTACATCGTATTCTCAAATGCGTGCGTCCTCGCATACATACCACGGAACTACGGGGTATAACATTCTTCCCCTTAGAAACATTCGTCGAATGTTCCTTCTAAGTCTCAAAGCGAACACGTGGCGGTATAGTCTTCACTCTTATACTTACGAAACAATCTGCCACGGTGGCACGAAATACCGCGTAAAATACTTACATCCAAGTCCACGAGGAAACACCTCTAACATCACCACAAATAATACTACTTTTGTCACTTTGTCGCGAGCCTTGCTCGACGACCCAACAAATGGTGCCGAGTACTGCGATCCACGAAGGTCGTACACTCGGATTCTTATCACATTTACGATCTTGCTTTAGTATCAAAACTCGGGGTTACTATCTCTAACGTGGTCATCATTAGCGGGAACATTACGGATGGATCTTGATACTTTCGAACATAACAATCTGAAAGGCCGGACGTCCTTCCTCACAAGTCGGACGGCAAATGCTAACATATAGGCAACGGCCTATGCTTCACATGAACTCACGAGGCCCAAAGTGACTCGGGCTAAGTTCCTCTGTTTCACAACTCGTCACACCTGTAGGGGTGGTACTTTCAAGAAGACCGGCCGTCGGCACGAACTCTAAGCGTCGTCGCCGATTATCATGCGATTCCTGCAGTGCGAACTTTACAGACAAGCATTTATCCGCGGTCTGCTGGAACAAGCTGAACCAACTATCCGAACCACCTTAACATCGAACCAATCGGCCGGCAACTTGCATTTCTGCCTACAAGGCGTCACAAGGCGACATCCGAACAACGAAATGGTAGCTTAAACACTCCCCAGGAGACAACGATCCTCGCGGCTACCCGAAATCAAAACAACGGCGAGGCGAATGCGGTCTGAGACTTACGAGTTCCTAGCCTGCTGGTACAAACTCGAGAAGAGAAAGCAGTAGTACCACAGGCTCCAGCATCCGTCATAAGGTGAAGGTAGGCACCCGTGCAACCTCGCAACCCTTTTAGATAACAACAACTGCAGAGGAGCGACCACCGAAGAACACGATAGGCTGCCCGTCGGCCGACCAGCGTCGAACGCATCCACGAACTTGCATGGCTAACTAAACATGGGCCTAACACCTCATGACCCTAACACAAGAGGACCACCACAAACTGACCCCACCACCAAACCTACGCGGGTTGACCCGCGCGTAGCCTCAACCCGACCCAAGGCGCGAAATACCATCTCAGAAGGAACAATCTTACTAAACACGTTACGAAAACCTAGCGGTCTTCTTAGCTCAACTACCCTCTTTCATTTCATACTACATGGGACTTATCCACGAACATAGCTTACGTGCACTATGCACTCCTATAAGGTCAAACATAAACATACGTCTGCAGAGATGGCCTTACCTCTAAGGTCTTTGCGTATAAAGCTCTAAGGCTCACTTTCTCTATCCTCCAAAATCTTACTCGGTTAACCCACCATGATTTCTAATCACAACTAACACCTTTGCTATCGAACATAGCACTTAAGGTATACTCTCTGGTAGCCAAATCCATAGCTAGTAACAAGGTTGTCTCTTGCAATCTATATTCTCGGTTCCGTCGTGGGCGAAGGTTCATATCATGGCGCGGTAAGGCTGCGTCGCCGTGCTTAAACTCTGCGGGGCTAGTGGCGTCGCAAAACTTCCCGAATGAAGCACTACCTAGGTAAAGATTGGGCTGTGCCTCGCCACCTCACGAACTCTGCTCGCGGCTCCGCCGGTGCCTTGCCTCAGGCTCGGGTTGCCACTGCGAGGCATAGCGATAAGGGAAAGAATTTCGTCGGAGGGTCCAACTTACAACCGCGGCTAAGGCACGATCTCGAGTGAGAAGAATAGAACCCAATCCTAAATATCCTATAGCCTCACGATTATTGGTGTGGTGCACAACACGCGATAATCAAGACTGCGGATACGATGCGTAGACACTTTCAGAGATTAATCGCTCGATACCACTTTTGTCACGACCGAACCGGGCGTGGTAGTGCCTACCGGGCACCCTAGTGACCTGACATCAGTGTCGTGGAACATAAAACAACAACATGAGATAACGAAATATATAAAACAATAATGCAGTGAAAACTTGCCTTTCGGCATATATATAACCATCAACTCTTTTACAAATGAGCGGCAATCCTTTTACCAACCACGCCTGGCGATTACTACGGACCTCTAGAATGATCGACCACAATGGCGGGACGGGGCCAAACCCACGAATGTAAACACTTACTACGACGGGGACTATACGTGATAAGCCTCGGAGAAGCGGAGCTTCCCAACGCTGACTGTGACCACGAGAGCTAGGATCGGCGGCGATGTACCTCGACTGCGGCATGAACGCGGCCCGAGAAGTCGATACAACATGTACCAAGTATGTGAAGCGTAAAGTATCATGGCGAAATCATAGTAGTCTATATAAAGCGGGAGACATGTATGATAACCAAACTACGATTCACAACAAATAGCGATCATGTCAAGTCGGGGACTCACGCCACCAAAGTCATCACAATAAGACCGTGCGGGGTAAATGCGAAGGCATAGCCGACTACTAAGACCCGGTACCACAAATGCCATAAAGCGTATCACGAGGTCTCTAGAGCGCACCACATGATCGAAGGCGCTCGGCGCGATATCAATGTGCGCGTCTATTCTGGAACTCGCGACTCGCGTAGGTCACACGCGAGACCGCGTAAGGTATTCCTCGAATCCACGGTCCTAGACCACGAGGTATACCGCGTCGGCGGCCTAACCACCGGTATCCGTCACGGACTTCGCGGCCGCATAGCCGCCGAGGACCGCGTAGTCCTCGGAGACCGCGTAGGAATTCCGCATCGGGCTAAACACCGGAATGATCGGTCGATCACGGAGCATACCGCGACTCGCGTAGTCTCGAGGACGCGTAGGCCGTATAGACGCATCAAGGTGTGCAAGCCCTCGGTATACGATCGAGGGTAGGTGATATAATATGATCTGATGGACTTACCTTTTAACAATGTAAGCACAAAGAATGACCCCTTACATAACAATCACAAGATACTAACACAAGTAGCATCCTAACATGTTTACATATCACATCAACAAGAAAGTATTACAAGGCTATCACAAACCAATACAATCAAGTTATTCACCCAAGGTACTTTCTACTAACAAGTTCGAGTATCTAACCCCAACGCATTTCATACATCAAATCTTTAAAAGATCCGTTCCTATCACATAAGTCACACAATACGTAGTATAAAATAGAGTGATTGTCTTTTAAGTAAACCAAAACACTTACCTTTGTAAAACCAAGTAACAACATTATTTTCCAAACGTCCAAGTTTGCCTAATTTCAAATGCTCACGTTTGTTATTTTAGAAAGGTTTCGTAGTTCATAGTCTTATTCATTTAAGAATATAATTCTCTTTTAAACAACTGAGAAACATAAGCCTTATATGTGAGTAGGATATTCTTGTTTATAACAATCTTATTACAATGACCATGATCTAGGAAATATCATTTGTCTCATCTTAGCTTCATGCGGATGGAAGTTTCTCTGGTTTTAATAATACTTATTTATTCAAAACATTTCCTTTTATTAACGCGATGGTTTGTCGATACACATCCACGATTTCCAAAATCGATAAAAGCGTTCTTAAGCCGTTATACCTAACTTCCCATAAAGCTAGTATAACTCTTAAGTTCTCAAAACCAAGTATTACTTCTCTTTCAAAACGATTTCAGAAATCTTTTGAAATACTTCAAGTTCTTTATAATCACACATCAAGCCAGTTATAAACAAATCATTTACCTTTTAAAAACCACAAAGTGTTTTCTTATCTACATAAAGCTGTTATAACCAACTTCTCATAAAGCCGTTATAACACTTTATGTTTTAAACCCATCGAATACATTTAGCACATGTACGTCTACCGTACTACATAGTTTACACATATCATGCTAGAGAGATAGGAAGAGGTTCACATACCTCGCGACGAGTATCGACTCATAGCAAAACGCTCCAAGTACTTCCAAATGTCGGCTACCCCTTAAGCCACGTAGATCGCGCCACACGTGTACGTCCACCTATAAGGCCTGGCGCTTATTAACATTTAGGTCTCATCGTAGAACCTGCAGAAAATTCGGCACCTCCCCCGCACAACAGAAATCTCCTCCTCTATCGAGGTAGGCTACGAAGCCAACCAGGGTATACATCTAACCCTAACGGTACAATTCTACTCCACTGCTACTACACAAGTCTCTGTAATACACCCTATGTAATTACTGATGATTCTTCGAGCTTAAGTCCAAGGACATTGCCACAAGCTATGTTCGATTATATATATATAGTATACTTGACTATATACTCCTACAACATGTAATATCCAATTACAATGGGACAAGATAATTACCTCGATAAGCCCATAATTATCCGAGTATAAAGTCGATCTGGGCAATCGTTTAGCTCCAACTCCGAGCGCCCAACCCGCTCTAAACCACCCTTAGAAGTTCTAACCAACTTCACACAATACTCCAATGACTATGGAGATTTTCCTAGGGTTACGGTGTTGTGACTGACGGGAAGTAGACTAGTATTTTCAGGGCTTTTCGGATAGGTATAACCTTAGAATACAACAAGGTCTAGGGCTACGGTAATTTGGGCATTATAACAATACTTGGAGAGTATTTCTATACCACAAAGGGGGGTATTATACGAAAGCAACTAGGCTAGGGGGGGGGTACCCCACGGCTAGCACCTCAAAGGAGGGGGGGGGTGTCTACCCCTCGGCCTACCCCACTAGGGGGGGAGACTCTCGGCCAAGGGGGGAGGGAGGGGCTCTCGGCCAAGACACCACACTAAGGGGGAAGGAAGAAGCTTTCAAGACTTAGGCAATTTGTGAATGAATTAGTCTTCCAAGGGAGGGGTATTTATAGGTCAAGTGAAAGCCAACCAATGGCCAAGATTACACCAAGTGTTAGGCAAGTGTAGGGCCAAGATTCACCCATGTGTACCTAGCCAACTTGCACACAAAATATCTACCAAAAATATCTCCCACAAAGCCTTCCCAATCGTCCATGTGCCGCCCACTATGCCCACCAATGAGAGGGTGCCAAGTGCCGCCCTCTCGTTGGTCCAAAATGTTCCGTCTCTCGGAAAAATCCGCAAAAATACTAAATGACATAGCCGGAAATTCCCCTACGTAAGTCGTGGAAAGCGTTTCAAAAACGACTCTAACCGTGTTGTGCACAAACATATTTCTACCAAAGGTGCCACACGGGGTGACACGTCGCCCCGATTCGCCCAAAATATTTCGTCTTAGAAAATATCCAAATCTGCAAAAATCTCATAATCAAAGAGGGCCTCACAAAACAGTAAATTTCTCCCTTGGGCACCAAGTGACCATTTCCGAAAATAATATTCCATAATTATCTAATATTCCAGAAGTCAGAATACCAAACTGGGAATCCAATTCCCATAAACGAACCTTTTCCTTCACAAAACCGGAAACTTTTCCGTGGAAAAATCGCCTCTTTCTTCCTTTCCAATCTTTACGTCGATTCTGCACGCACGTCCTCGCATACATACCACGAACTACGGGTATAACATTCTTCCCCTTAGAAACATTCGTCCGAATGTTCCTTCTAAGTCTCAAAGCGAACACGCGACAAGGTATAGTCTTCACTACTATACTTACGAAACAATCACGCCACACCGCCACGTAAATACCCACGTAAAATACTTACATCCAAGTCCACGAGGAAACACCTCTAACATCACCACAAATAATACTACTTTTGTCACTTTGTCGCGAGCGCTCCGACGACCCAACAAATGGTGCCGCCGCTGCGATCCTCGCTCGTAAGACACTCGATTCTTATCACATTTAAATCGCTTAGTATCCAAAACTCGGTTACTATCTCTAACGTGGTCATCATTAGCGGGAACATGCGGATGGATCTTCGATACTTTCCGAACATAACAATACGAAGACCGGACGTCCTTCCTCCTAAGTCGGACGGCAAATGCTAACATATAGCAACCCGCCTATTCTTCACATGAACTCACCAAGGCCCAAAGTGACTCGGGCTAAGTTCCTTCATTTCCACAACTTCGTCACACCTGTCCGGTGGTACTTTCAAGAAGACCGACCGTCCAACTCAACTCTGCGTCGTCGCCGATTATCCGCACGATTCCTGCGAGTGCGAACTTCTTCTAGACAAGCTTCACTATCCACTCTACCGCTGGAACAAGCACGAACCAACTATCTGAACCACCGCCAACATCGAACCAATCGGCCGCAACTTGCATTTCTGCCTACAAGGCGTCACAAGGCGACATCGAACAACGAAATGGTAGCTTAAACACTCCAACCGAGACAACGATCCTCACGGCTACCCTCGAAATCAAAACACCGCCCGAGGGCGAATGCGGTCGAGACTTACGAGTTCCTAGCCCCGCTCGTACAAACTCCGAAGAGAAACAGCTGATACCACTGGCTCCATCGTTCATCATAAGGTGAAGGTAGGCACCGTGCAACCTCACAACCCTTTAGATAACAACAACAACGCCGAGGAACGACTCGACCAAGAACACGATAGGCTGCCCCATCGCCCGACCACTGGTCGAACGCATCCACGAACTTGCACGCTGGCTAACTAAACATGGGCCTAACACCCTCATGACCCTAACACAAAGAGGGACCACCACAAACTGACCCCACCACCAAACCTACCGCGGGTTGACCCGCACGTAGCCTCAACCCGACCCGGCAAGGCGCAAAATACCATCTCCCCGAAGGAACAATCTTACTAAACACGTTACGAAAACCTAGCGGTCTTCTTAGCTCAACTACCCTCTTTCATTTCATACTACATAGGGACTTATCCCACGAACATAGCTTACGTGCACTATGCACTCCTATAAGGGTCAAACATAAACATACGTCTCTACCCGAGATGGCCTTACCTCTAAGGTCTTTGCGTATAAAGCTCTAAGGCTCACACTTTCTCTATCCTCCAAAATCTTACTCGGTTAACCCACCATGATTTCTAATCACAACTAACACACTGCTATCAGAACATAGCACTTAAGGTATACTCTCTGGTAGCCAAATCCATAGCTAGTAACAAGGTTGTCTCTTGCAATCTATATTCTCGGTTCCCGGTCGTGGAACTGAAGGTTCACATATCATGGCCGCAGTAGGAACTGCCGTCGCCATGCTTAAACTCTGCGGGGCTAGTGACGTCGCAAAACTTCCCGAATGAAGCACTACCCTAGGTAAAGATTGGGCCTGTGCCCTCGCCACCCTCTGAACTCTACTCGCAGCTCCTCGGCCGCTTGCCTCACGGCTCGGGTTGCCCTACGCGAGGCATAACGATAAGGGAAAGAATTTCGTCGAGGGTCCAACTTACAACACGACTCTAAGGCACGATCTCGAGTGAGAAGAATAGAACCCAATCCTAAATATCCTATAGCCTCACGATTATTGGTGGTGCACAACACACCGATAATCAAGACTCTCATCGGATACGGTCAGACACTTTCCGAGGATTAATCGCTCGATACCACTTTTGTCACGACCAACCCGCCCGTGGATCGTGCCTTACCGGGCACCCTAGTGACACAACATCGAGTAATCGTGAACATAAAACAACAACATGAGATAACGAAATATATAAAACAATAATCAGGAAAACTTGCCTTTCGCATATATATAACCATCAACTCTTTTACAAATGAGCGGCAATCCTTTTACCAACCACGCCCACAAGATTACATGCACTTAAGAATGATACGACACGATGGCGGACAGGGCCCCGCCAAACCCCGAATGTAAACACTTACTACGATGGGGACTATACCTGATAAGCCTCCGAGAAACGGAGCTTCCCAAACGCCGAATCGCGTGACCACGAGAGCTAGGATCAACGATCGATGTACCTCAACTCGCGGCATGAACGCACCGGCGAGGTCGATAACATGTACCAAGTATGTGAAATCAGAAAGTAATATCAGAATCGAAATCATAGTAGTCTATATAAGGCGGAGACATGTATGATAACCAAACTACGATCACAACAAATAAGCGATCATGTCAAGTCGTGGACTCACGCCTCAAAGTCATCACAATAAGACCGCACGGTAAATGCGAAGGCATAGCCGACTACTAAGACCCCAGTACCACAAATGCCATAAAGCGTATCACGAGGTCTCTGACCGCACCACATGATCGAAGGCGCTCGCCCGCAGATCAATGCGCGTCTATTCTGGAACTCTCGCAGACTCGCATAGGTCACACACAGACCCGCATAAGGTATTCCTCGAATCCTGGTCCTAGACCACCTGAGGTATACCCCGCATCGAAGGCAGCCTAACCCTCGGTATCCGTCCTGGACTTCCGCAGCCAGCATAGCCCTTCAAGGACCGCGTAGTCCTCGGAGACCGCATAGGAATTCCCGCATCGCTAAACACCGAATGATCGGTCAATCTGGAGCATACCGCGACTCGCATAGTCTCGAGGACCGCGATAGCCGATAGACGCGTCAAGGGTGGCAAGCCCTCGGTATACACGATCGAGGGTAGGTGATATAATAACAGACAATGGACTTACCTTTTAACAATGTAAGCACAGAAGAATGACCCCTTACATAACAATCACAAGATACTAACACAAGTAGATCCTAACATGTTTACTTATCACATCAACAAGAAAGTATTACAAGGCTATCACAAACCAATACAATCAAGTTATTCACCCAAGGTACTTTCTACTAACAAGTTCAGTATCTAACCCCAACGCATTTCATACATCAAATCTTTAAAAGATCGTTCCTATCACATAAGTCACACAATACGTAGTATAAAATAGAGTGATTGTCTTTTTAAGTAAACCAAAACACTTACCTTTGTAAAACCAAGTAACAACATTATTTTCCAAGCGTCCAAGTTTGCCTAATTTCAAATGCTCACGTTTCTTATTTTAGAAAGGTTTCGTAGTTCATAGTCTTATTCATTTAAGAATATAATTCTCTTTAAACAACTGAGAAACATAAGCCTTATATGTGAGTAGGATATTCTTGTTTATAACAATCTTATTACAATGACCATGATCTAGGAAATATCATTTTGTCTCATCTTAGCTTCATGCAGATGGAAGTTTCTCTTGTTTTAATAATACTTATTTATTCAAAACATTTCTGTATTAACGCTGCAGTGGTTTGTCGATACACATCCTGATTTCCAAAATCAGTAAAACGTTCTTAAGCCGTTATACCTAACTTCCCATAAAGCTAGTATAACTCTTAAGTTCTCAAAAACCAAGTATTACTTCTCTTTCAAAACGATTTCAGAAATCTTTTGAAATACTTCAAGTTCTTTATAATCACACATCAAGCCAGTTATAAACAAATCATTTACCTTTTAAAAACCACAAAGTGTTTTCTTATCTACATAAAGCTGTTATAACCAACTTCCCATAAAGCCGTTATAACACTTTATGTTTTAAACCCATCGAATACATTTAGCACATGTACGTCTACCGTACTACATAGTTTACACATATCATGCTAGAGAGATAGGAAGAGGTTCACATACCTCGCGACGAGTATCGACTCATAGCAAAACGCTCCAAGTACTTCCAAATGTCGGCTACCCCTTAAGCCACGTAGATCGCGCCACACGTAGTACATCCACCTATAAGGCCACAAGGCGCTTATTAACATTTAGGTCTCATCGTAGAACTTCTACAGAAAATTCGGCAGCACCTCCCCCCCCCGCAACAGCGTAAATCTCCTCCTCTATCGAGGCCGGCTACCAAGCCAACCAGGGGGGGGGGGTTATACATCTAACCCTAACGGGTACAATTCTACTCCACGGTACTACTACACAAGTCTCATGTCTGATCCCCATGTAATTCTGATTCTTCTTCGAGCTTAAGTCGAGGACATTGCCACAAGCTATGTTCGATTATATATATATACTATACTTCAAAAATAAACTCCAACAACAACTAATATCCAATTACAATAGGGGGACAACATAAATACCAAGATAAGCCCATAATTATCCGAGTATAAAGTCGATCCTGGGCAATCGTTTAGCTCCAACTCCGAGCGCTCCAACCCGCTCTAAACCACCCTTAGAAGTTCTAACCAACTTCTACACAATACTCCAACGGACTATGGAGATTTTCCTAGGGTTACGGTTTTGTGACTGACGGGAAGTATAATAGTATTTTCTGGGCTTTTCGTATAGGTATAACCTTAGAATACAACAAGGTATAGGGCTAAGGTAATTTGGGCATTATAACAATACTTGGAGAGTATTTCTATACCACAAAGGGGGGTATTATACGAAAGCAACTAGGCTAGGGGGGGGGGTACCCCACGGCTAGCACCTCAAAGGAGTGGGTGTCTACCCTCGGCTACCCCACTAGGGGAGACTCTCGGCCAAGGGGGGAGGGAGGGGCTCTCGGCCAAGACACCACACTAAGGGGGAAGGAAGAAGCTTTCAAGACTTAGGCAATTTGTGAATGAATTAGTCTTCCAAGGGAGGGGTATTTATAGGTCAAGTGAAAGCCAACCAATGGCCAAGATTACACCAAGTGTTAGGCAAGTGTAGGGCCAAGATTCACCCATGTGTACCTAGCCAACTTGCACACAAAATATCTACCAAAAATATCTCCCACAAAGCCTTCCCAATCGTCCATGTGCCGCCCACTATGCCCACCAATGAGAGGGTGCCAAGTGCCGCCCTCTCGTTGGTCCAAAATGTTCCGTCTCTCGGAAAAATCCGCAAAAATACTAAATGACATAGCCGGAAATTCCCATACTAAAGCTGTGAAAACGTTTCGTCTAAAAACGACTCTAACCGGGTGTTGTGCACAAACATATTTCGGCCCAAAGGTGCCACATGGGGGTGACACGTGTCGCCCCCCGATTCGTCCAAAATATTTCGTCTTCCGAAAATATCCAAAACGGCCAAAATCTCAAAATCAAAGCGGGCCCCACAAAACCGTAAATTTCTCCCGTGGGCCCCACGTGACCATTTTCGAAAATAAAATTCCATAATTCTCTAATATTCCAGGAAGTCCGAATACCAAATGGGAATCAATTCCATAAACGAACCTTTTTCCTTCACAAAACGGAAACTTTTCCGTGGAAAAATCGCCTCTTTCTTCCTTTCCAATCTTTACGGATTCTCGTCAAATGCGCCTCGCATACATACCCCGGAACTACGGGGTATAACGATCGAGGTATGTGATTCTTCCTATCCTCTTCAAAGATGATTATTTGTGAAATATATAGTGATGATGCACATGTGTTAAAGGAATTCGATTTCCCTTGTTGTGCCTTGACTTGATATGAAGTGTAAAGGTCTTGATTGTTTGAAAAAGTAGGAAAACATTATTCGTTAGTAATAAGTACTCGGTGGTTAAAGAATAAGCCCTCTTGGTCTCATAAGAGCTTATAGTTGTAATTGGTTGGTTTAAAACATAAAGTGTTATAACGGCTTTATGGGAAGTTTGTTATAACCACTTTATGTAGGTAAAAAAATGGGTTGTTGATTTCAAAAGATAAGAGACTTGACTTGTAATTGACCTAAATGGTGTTGAAAAGTGTGAAATCTCATTCGTGAGAAATGAGTACTTGGTTCTTAAAAAGAAAAATGTTACATAAATTTCGGAAATGGGAATAAGGATCGAACAAGTCAATGCAGCGTTGATAAAGGAAAGAAGTAATGACAATTAATCATATTAAAACCAGTAGAAACCTCCATCTGCATAGAAGCTAAGATAAGACAAAATTGTATTACATTTCCTAGATCATGGCTGCTCTAATAAGAATTATTGTAATCAAGTTTTGATCTTCTTAAAATCTGAGTAAGGAACTCGATTTCTAAAAGAAAAGAGACTTTAGAAATTGAAGTGTTTTGTTTTAAAAAGAAAGGCATGGTTTTGTCTTGTATTGTTTTAATATAAAGTGCTAAAAGGTGTTTAAAGTACGTTGAACTGGCCTATGCTTGTTGTGATAGCTTTTGTTGTGCAAGTGTTGTATTTACGTACCGCGTCTACGGTTGGAGGCCTATCGGTTGATTGATGGACATACTGACACGTTGGATGGTCCACGGGTATGCTTCCACTATATCGATTCTTGATGGACATACTGACACGTTGGGTAGCCCACGGGTATGCTTCCACGGTAAGTATTCTCTTGTAGTTGTTTGGACATACTGACACGTTGGGTAGCCCACGGGTATGCTTCCACAGTGAGTATTATCTTGTTAGTTGTTTGGACATACCGACACGTTGGGTAGCCCACGGGTATGCTTCCGAGGATTGTTATCTTGTTATCTCCTTTGGGCATACCGACACGTTGGATGGTCCACGGGTATGGGCCCACTAGGACGGTTCGAGGGCCATGCTTATACCGAGGTGAGATGCGGCACGCGCCATTGTGCGGGTTAAATTCGGGTTGTATTTGAGTGATGATTTCACGGGCATGAGTCTAACTTGACATGACCGCTTATATGTTGTATCTTGTAGTTTGGTTATCATACATGTCTCGCTTTATATAGACTATTATGATTTCATTTACGTATTTTTCGCTTCACATACTTGGTACTGTTGTCTTGACCTCGCCCGGAGTGCGTTCATGCCGCATGTTGAGGTACATAGCTTGCTGATCCACACTCTTAGGATCGATGTTCGGTTCTCGGAAAGCTCCATATCTCCGGAAGCTTGTCATGTGGTACGGTTCCAAAGTAGTAGTATTTGTATATTCGGGGCATGGCGGGGCCTGTCCGTCATTATGGTTTTCAAATTCTTAAGTGCAGTATTGTTGTGGGCGAGTTTGTGCGGGATGTAATTGTTCAAGTTTTCATTTATGTTCAAAAGGTAACCGCTTAGTTGCTTTGTTTCATACTTTATGTCTTGTCTCATGTTTTAGTTTTTATTTCCGCTGATTTTCTCTGATGTTGTATCGCTAGGGTGCCCGGGATAAGGCACCAATCACGGGCCCGGGTTCGGGTCGTGACAAAAGTGGTATCAGAGCAGTTAATCCTCGGAAAGTGTCTACAGACCGTATCTAGTAGAGTCTTGATTATCGGTGTGTTGTGCACCACATCTATAATCAGGAGGCTATAGGATATTTAGGATTGGTTTCCATTCTTCTCACTCTGAGATCGTGCCTTAGAGCTGTGTTATAAGTTGGACTCCTCAGCGTATTCTTTGTATACCGGTGATGCCTCGCGGAAGGCAACAAGAGCCCGGCGGCAAGGCAAAGCAGAGGAGTTGCGAGTAAGCGGCGGTCTCTACCGAGACTACGGCACTGAGCCTCGATCCCCACTGAGGCGAGGAGATGGGTTACAAGGAGATGGCGATTGCTTGCCGAGATTGTGGCGCACGAGATAGGCTGGATGCAGCAGTTCCAGTTCCAGTAGTACCCATGGTTCACCCGAGGTCAGATAGTTTGAGACTATGAGATTTTCTGAGTTGTAGCCCACCTGAGTTCTACGGGTCGAGGCCTGAGGATGATCCGCAGGAGTTCATCCGGCGCTGCCGGATCGTGAGTGATCAAGGCCGGAGACCGAGTCGGTGGTCTTAGGTTCGCATCGGCTGCGTGATCTGCTGATCGGCGGTTTTGATTCGTGGGAGCTGTCCCGGGGGGACCATGCACCTCCAGCTGGTTGGGGCGAGTTCTCAGAGGCTTTCCTTGGCCATTTCTTGCCTCCACAGATGAGGAGGACACGGACCGACAGATTTTTGATCTTTGAGACAAAGAGGCGCCTGATTCGGGAGTACAATGTAGAGTTTGACTCATTGGCTCGGTATGTCCCCGCTCGTGGCGAATATGGAGGATAGAGTGCACCGTTATGTCACGAGGACTCGATGACTACTTAGCGAGAGTTGCACGGAGTAGCTCTTCACCGGCATGGATATTGCCGCATGCGAGCTTATGCACCAGGTGTGAGGCGTAGAGGTCGGCGGATTAACGAAGATCAGCGAGAAGAGGCCGTGACGAGGTCCTCTGGTGACCTTCGAGGCGGCCTCGGCGAGACTAGTTGTGCGCCCGCCCGACGGAGTGCTCCGCCACGCCTTCGGGGCGTTCGAGATTCCGGGCGGTCGTGGCTCGAGTTTGAGTTTTGGGAGCGGGGCGTTAGTCAGATGGGACCACCCCTACCTCGTTGTGGCCGTTGTGGTAGGCTCCATGATGGGGAGTGTCGTGCTGGAATGGGAATTTGTTTTGCATGCGGCCAGCAGGGCCATTTTGCGAGGAATTGTCCAACCAGAGGTAGCGCGGATGTAGAGACTCAGCCTACGAGCGTGGCTGATTCATCTCCTCGCTTGTGCGGCCGTGCGGGAAGGAACATGAGTAGAGCGACAAAAGGGAAGTGAAGTAATAGTTCTGGTATATTCTTAACCCTCTAGAGACTAGTATGCATTGATGTTATGGTGATGTGTTAAGTGCTATGTTCGGATAACTTTGTGTTAAAAACGTGATTTAGAAGCCTGATTAGTGAAAAGGGTAAGTCTGGGGATGAGAAAATTTTGAACCTTAGAATTTATAACAATCGAGACCTTAGAGGTAAGGCGGCTAGAGTAAAAGATTTTCTGATGATCCTTGTCGAGTACATAGTATGCGGGAGTATTTTGGGTGATAAGTCCAGAGTGGCATAAGCGATTCTTTGGTTAGTGCGATGGTGAAAACTATACCGGCGTCTGCGTTTTGGAGACTTAGAAGGAACATTCGGGATGAATGTTTCTAAGGGGGGGAGAATGTTACACCCCGTAAATTCAAGAAGATAAGATAAGAACATACCAAGGAATATAAGATTTGAAAGTTGAAAGATAAGTTGACAAACAGGTGTTGGACGGATTTGGAGTCTACCTTGGAGTGTTGTACCCAGTTGTTAAGAATTTCGAGGTGTTTAAAAAGCCTAGTGTGTAGTCAGTTAAATCTAGTTCCCAGCGACAAACCGTTAAATCGATAGGGCGTGAGTCAAAAGTTATGGAAGTTACAAGTTAGGTGCGCTGATCGAGCGGCAGCGATTTCGGTTCAGTGCAGCGGCGCACGGTGAATCGCGCGCGGTTGTCCTGGGAGTCGCAGGGGTTGCAGCGCCGCGGCGCCGGAATGCGAGGCGCGAATGCCTTGGAACTTTTCGGAAGTGGAGCGCGCCGGCGGCGGGGACGCGGCGCCGAGGCGGGATTTTTGCGCAGAAAGGGGCGAAAAACAGGGGATATTTTGTTTAAAACCTATGGGAGGGTGACAAGTGTCCCTCCCATCCTTTTTACCAGAAAGTGGTCCTATTTTAGGGCCAAGTCTTGGAAGACTTGGCCATTTCATTTCAAAACCCTCCCAAGAAAATCCTCTCCCTCTTCTCTCTAGATTTTTAAAGAAAACCTAGCTTAGGAGAAATTGTTGGAGCGGCGGCAAGAAGGAAAAGTGTGGGTAATCTTGTGGGAAGCGCTGGTGGACGAGTTTGACGGAAAAGAAGTGGAAGAAAGGGGCTTTTGTGGGTTTCTCCAAAGGTAAAAGTTTCCATTTCTCTTGGATATGAGTTATACTTGTTATAGTAGTTTAGAAATGAGCACAGAAATTTATATTTTAGTAGTTTAGAAATGAGCACGAGGTACATTATATTTTAGTAGTTTAGAATTGAGCACGAGGTGTTATATTTGATTAGATTTGGATCTTGTTGTCTTGTTGAAACCGAAATGGGCATGTTAGCCTTAAGATTGTAACTTCAATTGGATTTCTAATTTGGTCGTCACATGTTGTAAAGGGGGATGGTAGTTGTTGAAGATGTCTAAGGCTAGATATCATGTTAGACCTAAGAACTTGAATTGGAAAAGAGTTGAAAGGGTTAGTATTGGTTATATTGTTGGCCAAGAATGGCATGGAGATTATTGGTTTATTTTGTGTTGTTGTGGGGCGGAATTTTACACGTATTAGTAGGCGTGTAATCCCCTTGTATTTGCTGAATTAATTGAGCCTTAAATGTGGCGTTGGTTATTGAATTCGGCCTTGAAAAAAGGTGGCATAGTAAGTAGAAACAAAGGAAGTTCTGTCCAAATTTTCCGTAGAATGTAGGGACCTTGCACTTAGTTATTCTACGTTCGAAGCTAGAGATTGATAGACGTTTTATGACCCTTATTAGGATTGAAGTACTACGAGTAGCGTATCCTACCTGGAGGGTATAGTACTGTGGAGCCTTTTGCTAATTGTCGGCAATCGTCGCGAGGTATGTGATTCTTCCTATCCTCTTCAGCATGATTATTTGTGAAATATATAGTGCAGTAGATGCACATGTGTTAAAGGAATTCGATTTCCCTTGTTGTGCCTTGACTTGATATGAAGTGTAAAGGTCTTGATTGTTTGAAAAAGTAGGAAAATCTTATTCGTTAGTAATAAGTACTCGGTGGTTAAAGAATAAGCCCTCTTGGTCTCATAAGGGCTTATAGTTGTAATTGGTTGGTTTAAAACATAAAGTGTTATAACGACTTTATGGGAAGTTTGTTATAACCACTTTATGTAGGTAAAAAAATGGGTTGTTGATTTCAAAAGATAAGAGACTTGACTTGTAATTGACCTAAATGGTGTTGAAAAGTGTGAAATCTCATTCGTGAGAAATGAGTACTTGGTTCTTAAAAAGAAAAATGTTACATAAATTTCGGAAATGGGAATAAGGATCGAACAAGTCAATGCAGCGTTGATAAAGGAAAGAAGTAATGACAATTAATCATATTAAAACCAGTAGAAACCTCCATCTGCATAGAAGCTAAGATAAGACAAAATTGTATTACATTTCCTAGATCATGGCTGCTCTAATAAGAATTATTGTAATCAAGTTTTGATCTTCTTAAAAATCCCAAGGTAAGGAACTCGATTTCTAAAAGAAAAGAGACTTTAGAAATTGAAGTGTTTTGTTTTAAAAAGAAAGGCATGGTTTTGTCTTGTATTGTTTTAAAACATAAAGTGTTTTAATAGCTTTATGGGAAGTTAGTTATAACGACTTTATGGAAAATAAAGAAATGGATTCATTAATTGGATTTAGATTGGTATACTTGACGTTGTGCTAAAAGGTGTTTAAAGTACGTTGAACTGGCCTATGCTTGTTGTGATAGCTTTTGTTGTGCAAGTGTTGTATTTCTGTGCTACCGCGTCTCTGGTTGGAGGGCCGGCTATCTGGTTGATTGATGGACATACTGACACGTTGGATGGTCCACGGGTATGCTTCCACTATATCGATTCTTGATGGACATACTGACACGTTGGGTAGCCGGGTATGCTTCCGCAGTAAGTATTCTCTTGTAGTTGTTTGGACATCTTGACACGTTGGGTAGCCGGGTATGCTTCCACGATGAGTATTATCTTGTTAGTTGTTTGGACATACCGACACGTTGGGTAGCCGGGTATGCTTCCGAGGATTGTTATCTTGTTATCTCCTTTGGGCATACCGAGCACGTTGGATGGTCCACGGGTATGGGCCCACTAGGGCCAGTTCGAGGGCCATGCTTATACCGAGGTGAGATGCGGGGCATGCGGCCATTGTGCGGTTAAATTCGGGTTGTATTTGAGTGATGATTTCACGGGCATGAGTCCTAACTTGACATGGCGCTTATATGTTGTGTCTTGTAGTTTGGTTATCATACATGTCTCTCGCTTTATATAGACTATTATGATTTCATTTCTGATTTTTGATTTCACATACTTGGTACTGTTGTCCGACCTCCTTCTGGGCTGCGTTCATGCCGCGTGTTGAGGTACATAGCTGGCGATCCACGCTCTTAGGATCGATGTTCGGTTCTCGGAAGCTCCATATCTCGGAAGCTTGTCATGTAGTACGGTTCCTGAAGTAGTAGTATTTGTATATTGAGGGCATGGCGGGGCCTGTCCGTCATTATGGTTTTCAAATTCTTAGAGGTGCAACCTTTGTTGTGGGCAGGTTTATGCAGGATGTAATCGCTCAAGTTTTCATTTATGTTCAAAAGGTAGCTTAGTTAGCTTTGTTTCATACTTTATGTCTTGTCTCATGTTTTAGTTTTTATTTCCGCTGATTTTCTCTGATGTTGTATCGCTAGGGTGCCCGGGATAAGGCACCAATCACGGGCCCGGGTTCGGGTCGTGACAAAAGTGGTATCAGAGCAGTTAATCCTCGGAAAGTGTCTACATACCGTATCTAGTAGAGTCTTGATTATCGGTGTGTTGTGCACCACATCTATAATCTGGAGGCTATAGGATATTTAGGATTGGTTTCCATTCTTCTCACTCTGAGATCGTGCCTTAGAGCTGTGTTATAAGTTGGACCCCCTCTGACGTATTCTTTGTATACAGTGATGCCTCCACGCAAGGCAACCAGAGCCCAGAAGGCAAAGCGTGAGGGAGTTGCGAGTAGAGCGGCCGGTCTCATCGAGACCACGGCACTGAGCCTCCCCCACACGGGCGGAGGAGATGGGTTACAAGGAGATGGCGATTGCTAGCGAGATTGTGGCGAACGAGGATAAATTGGATCTGGCGATTCGATTCGATAGTACCCATGGTTCACCCGAGGTCAGATAGTTTGAGACTATGAGATTTTCTGAGTTGTAGCCCACCTGAGTTCTACGTGAGGCACGAGGATGATCCGCAGGAGTTCATCCGGCGATTCTGACGGATCATGAGAGTGATCGAGGCTTGGAGACCGAGTCGGTGGTCTTAGGTTCGCATCGGCTGCGTGATCTGCGATCGTCGGTTTGATTCGTGGGAGCTGTCGGGGACCATGCACCTCCGGTTGGGGCGAGTTCTCGAGGCTTTCCTTGGCCATTTCTTGCCTCCACGGATGAGAGGACACGGGCCAAGATTTTTGATCTTTGAGACAAAGAGGCGCGCATTCGGGAGTACAATGTAGTTTGACTCATTGGCTCGGTATGTCCCCGCCAGTGGCGAATATGGAGGATAGAGTGCACCGTTATGTCACGAGACTCGATGACTACTTAGCGAGAGTTGCAGGGAGTAGCTCTTGGCCGGGCATGGATATTGCCCGCATGCGAGCTTATGCGCAGGTGTGAGGCGTAGAGTCGCGGATTAACCAAGATCAACGAGAAGAGGCGGGACGGAGGTCCTCTGGTGACCTTCGAGGCGGCGGCCTCGGCGAACTGGTTGTGCGCCTCCGCGATGCAGTGCTCCGCCACGCCTGATCTTGGGGCGTTCGGGAGATTCCGAGCAGTCGGGCTCGAGTTTGAGTTTTTGGGGAAGCGAGGGCGTTAGTCAGATGGGACCACCCCTACCTCGTTGTGGCCGTTGTGGTAGGCTCCATGATGGGGAGTGTCGTGCTGGAATGGGAGTTTGTTTTGCATGCGGCCAGCAGGGCCATTTTGCGAGGAATTGTCCAACCAGAGGTAGCGCGGATGTAGAGACTCAGCCTTCGGGATCTGTGGCTGATTCATCTCCTCCTTTTGTGCGCCGTGCAGGGAAGGAACATGAGTAGAACGACAAAAAGGGGAAGTGAAGTAATAGTTACAGGTATATTCTTAACCCTCTAGAGACTAGTATGCATTGATGTTATGGTGATGTGTTAAGTGCTATGTTCGGATAACTTTGTGTTAAAAACGTGATTTAGAAGCCTGATTAGTGAAAAGGGTAAGTCTGGGGATGAGAAAATTTTGAACCTTAGAATTTATAACAATCGAGACCTTAGAGGTAAGGCCGGCTAGAGTAAAAGATTTTACAGTGATCATTGTCGGAGTACATAGTATGCGGGGAGTATTTTCGGGTGATAAGTCCAGGAGTGGCATAACTGATTCTTTGGTTAGTGCAGTGGTGAAAACTATACCGGCGTCTGCGTTTTGGAGACTTAGAAGGAACATTCGGGACGAATGTTTCTAAGGGGGGGAGAATGTTACACCCCGTAAATTCAAGAAGATAAGATAAGAACATACCAAGGAATATAAGATTTGAAAGTTGAAAGATAAGTTGACAAACATCTGTTGACGGATTTTGAGTCTATCTTGGAGTGTTGTACCCAGTTGTTAAGAATTTCGAGGTGTTTAAAAAGCCTAGTGTGTAGTCCGTTAAATCTAGTTCCCAACGCAACAAACCGTTAAATCGATAGGACATCGAGTCAAAGTTTATGGAAGTTACAAGTTAGGTGCGCGATCGAGCAGCGATTTGATTGAAGTGCAGCGCGGCGGAATCGAACGCGCGCGCGGTTGTCTTGGAGTCCTTGAGGTTGCAGCGCGGCCGAATGCGCAGCGGCGCGGAATCTTGGAACTTTCGGATGTGAAGCGCCGCTGGCGGCGGGGCGCCGAGGCGGGATTTTTGCAGAAGGGCGAAAGCAGGGGATATTTTGTTTAAAACCTATGGGAGGTGACAAGTGTCCCTCCCATCCTTTTTACCAGAAAGTGGTCCTATTTTAGGGCCAAGTCTTGGAAGACTTGGCCATTTCATTTCAAAACCCTCCCAAGAAAATCCTCTGCCTCTTCTCTCTAGATTTTTGAAGAAAACCTAGCTTAGGAGAAATTGTTGGAGCGGCGGCAAGAAGGAAAAGTGTGGGTAATCTTGTGGGAAGCGGTGGGACGAGTTTGTGGAAGAAGTGGAAGAAAGGGGCTTTTGTGGGTTTCTCCAAAGGTAAAAGTTTCCATTTCTCTTGGATATGAGTTATACTTGTTATAGTAGTTTAGAAATGAGCACAGGTCATTATATTTTAGTAGTTTAGAAATGAGCACAGGTACATTATATTTTAGTAGTTTAGAATTGAGCCTGAGGCTGTTATATTTGATTAGATTTGGATCTTGTTGTCTTGTTGAAACCGAAATGGGCATGTTAGCCTTAAGATTGTAACTTCAATTGGATTTCTAATTTGGTCGTCACATGTTGTAAAGGGGGATGGTAGTTGTTGAAGATGTCTAAGGCTAGATATCATGTTAGACCTAAGAACTTGAATTGGAAAAGAGTTGAAAGGGTTAGTATTGGTTATATTGTTGGCCAAGAATGGCATGGAGATTATTGGTTTATTTTGTGTTGTTGTGGGGCGGAATTTTACACGTATTAGTAGGCGTGTAATCCCCTTGTATTTGCTGAATTAATTGAGCCTTAAATGTGGCGTTGGTTATTGAATTTCGGCCTTGAAAAAGGTGGCATAGTAAGTAGAAACAAAGGAAGTTCTGTCCAAATTTTCCGTAGAATGTAGGGACCTTGCACTTAGTTATTCTACGTTCGAAGCTAGAGATTGATAGACGTTTTATGACCCTTATTAGGATTGAAGTACTACGAGTAGCGTATCCTACCTGGAGGGTATAGTACTGTGGAGCCTTTTGCTAATTGTCGGCAATCGTCGCGAGGTATGTGATTCTTCCTATCCTCTTCAGCATGATTATTTGTGAAATATATAGTGCAGTAGATGCACATGTGTTAAAGGAATTTGATTTCCCTTGTTGTGCCTTGACTTGATATGAAGTGTAAAGGTCTTGATTGTTTGAAAAAGTAGGAAAATCTTATTCGTTAGTAATAAGTACTCGGTGGTTAAAGAATAAGCCCTCTTGGTCTCATAAGGGCTTATAGTTGTAATTGGTTGGTTTAAAACATAAAGTGTTATAACGACTTTATGGGAAGTTTGTTATAACCACTTTATGTAGGTAAAAAAATGGGTTGTTGATTTCAAAAGATAAGAGACTTGACTTGTAATTGACCTAAATGGTGTTGAAAAGTGTGAAATCTCATTCGTGAGAAATGAGTACTTGGTTCTTAAAAAGAAAAATGTTACATAAATTTCGGAAATGGGAATAAGGATCGAACAAGTCAATGCAGCGTTGATAAAGGAAAGAAGTAATGACAATTAATCATATTAAAACCAGTAGAAACCTCCATCTGCATAGAAGCTAAGATAAGACAAAATTGTATTACATTTCCTAGATCATGACTGCTCTAATAAGAATTATTGTAATCAAGTTTTGATCTTCTTAAAAATCCCAAGGTAAGGAACTCGATTTCTAAAAGAAAAGAGACTTTAGAAATTGAAGTGTTTTGTTTTAAAAAGAAAGGCATGGTTTTGTCTTGTATTGTTTTAAAACATAAAGTGTTTTAATAGCTTTATGGGAAGTTAGTTATAACGACTTTATGGAAAATAAAGAAATGGATTCATTAATTGGATTTAGATTGGTATACTTGACGTTGTGCTAAAAAGTGTTTAAAGTACATTGAACTGGCCTATGCTTGTTGTGATAGCTTTTGTTGTGCAAGTGTTGTATTTCTGTGCTACCGCGTCTCTGGTTGGAGGGCCGGCTATCTGGTTGATTGATGGACATACTGACACGTTGGATGGTCCACGGGTATGCTTCCACTATATCGATTCTTGATGGACATACTGACACGTTGGGTAGCCCACGGGTATGCTTCCACGGTGAGTATTCTCTTGTAGTTGTTTGGACATACTGACACGTTGGGTAGCCCACGGGTATGCTTCCACAGTGAGTATTATCTTGTTAGTTGTTTGGACATACCGACACGTTGGGTAGCCCACGGGTATGCTTCCACAGGGATTGTTATCTTGTTATCTCCTTTGGGCATACCGACACGTTGGATGGTCCACGGGTATGGGCCCACTAGGACGGTTCCAGGGCCATGCTTATACCGAGGTGAGATCTTGGGGCATGCGGCCATTGCGAGTTAAATTCGGGTTGTATTTGAGTGATGATTTCACGCATGAGTCTAACTTGACATGACCGCTTATATGTTGTGTATCGTAGTTTGGTTATCATACATGTCTCTGCTTTATATAGACTATTATGATTTCATTTGATATTTTCGATTTCACATACTTGGTACTGTTATCGACCTCCTTGGCCGCGTTCATCTGCCGCAGTTGAGGTACATAACTTGCGATCCACGCTCTTAGGATCGTTGTTCGGTTCTCGAAAGCTCCATATCTCGGAAGCTTGTCTGTAGTACGCAGTTCCACAAGTAGTAGACCATTGTATATTGGGGCATGGCGGGCCATCCGTCATTATAGTTTTCAAATTCATAAGTGCAGCCTTTGTTGTGGCAGTTTGCAAGGGATGCTGCTCAAGTTTTCATTTATGTTCGAAAGGTAACCGTTTGGGTTAGCTTTGTTTCATACTTTATGTTTTGTCTCATGTTTTAGTTTTTATTTCCGCTGATTTTCTCTGATGTTGTATCGCTAGGGTGCCCGGGATAAGGCACCAGTCACGGGCCCGGGTTCGGGTCGTGACATATAGGCTAAAGTATTTGGGAATAGTAACAATACTTGGAAGACAACTTTCTACCAAGGGGGTACTCGCCGAAGCCACTAGGCTAGAGGGGAGAGGGTGTTTGGCTAAGCTCTCTAGAGGGGAGAAGTGAGGCTAGGACGAGAAGCTCACAAGGGGGATGGAGGGATTTTTAGACTTGGAAGGTTGATTTGTGGATGAAGAGTTCATCAACTCAAGGGGGTATTTATAGGGCTTTCAAGGGCTAAGATGAGGGCAAGTGGAGGGCAAGTGGATGGTGGGAATTTGCACAAGTGCACCCTAACCTACTCCACAAATCCCTCACAAAACATTGACCCAAGATTTAAGGCCCAAAACCATGCCAATCGTCCAAGGCATTTGCCCCCTTTACCGTCCACTTGAGGGTGACAAGTGTCACCCTCTCGTTGGCCCAAAATGTTTCATCTCTCGGAAAAATCCGCAAAAATTATAAATGACATAGCCGTAATTTACCCTACGCAAGTTTTGTAAAACGCGTTCGTCGGAAAAACCATCCGTTTCGTGGGTTGTGCACAATTTTCGTCCATAATGCCTAACTTAAGGCTAAACTTTTTGTCACGTCGCCCTACGTACATACTGCGAAATACGGGTATAACGAGATAGCTTGAGACCGGGACTTTTGAGTTGCAGCCACCGAGTTCTATGGGTCGAGGCGAGATGATCCTCGGGAGTTTATCCGATTGCGATGGATCATAAGAGTGATCAAGGCCTGGAGGCAGTCGGTAGTATTGGGTTCACATCGGTGCGTGATACTCTGATTGGTGGTTCGATCGTGGGAAGCGTCGGGGAGCATGCGCTTCACTGTTTGGGACGAGTTCTCGAGGCGTTTCTTAGCCATTTCTTACCCCTGAAGAGAGAGCTCGGTAAAGATTTACGATGTTGAGACAGAAACGAGCGGACGGTTGGGAATACAACGTAAGTTTGACTCTTTGGCTCAGACGTCCTCGCTTTAGTAGCGGACATGGAGGACAGAGTGCACCGCTATGTCACAGGGCTCGATGATTACTTAGCAGAGGGTTGCTCGGGTGTAGCTCTTCAGCCGGGCATGGACATTGCCCGCATGCAGGCTTATGCACTTGGGTGTGAGGAACGTAGAGGCCGGCGTATTGACAGATATCAGCAGAAGAGGGCCCGGACAGCAGGGTCCTTTGGTAGTTTTCGAGGCGGACGACCTCAGCAGCAGACTGGATTTGCACCTCAGCCGGTTCAGAGCGCTCCTCCACCGTCTTCCGGACGTCCAGGGTATTCGGGAGCAGGTCAGGGCCCCAGGGCTTCGGGCTTCCAGGGAAGCAGGGATGCTACCCGATCGAGACCACCCCCCCTCTCGGTGTGGCCGATGTGGTAGATCCCATTTCGGGAGTTGTGGTAATACTGTGGGGCCTTGTTACACTTGTGGCCAGCAGGGTCATATTTGTAAAATCCGAAAAAAATAAAAATAATATATAGTTGTGGTTGAGTTAATAAATAAATAAATATATATATATATATATAAGAAAACAATGAATAAATTGCATGGGATAGAGTTAATGTTAAAGTTGGATAAGTAGATAGATAAAATGAAAATAAGAAAACAAAAAAACAAAAGAATAACAAAAAAAAAAAAAAAAATAAATAAATAAACATGCAGCATTGCTGCACGTCTTTGCTTCACCCTTCACCCCTTCCCCCCTTTTCATTTCCCTTCAATCTTTTGGTTTTTCACCTCCCATAGGTTATAGAAAACTCCTTCATTTATACATTGTATTTACACACAAACAAAGGACATAACATAAAGGTTAGAAAATCAGAAAAAAACAAGTGAACAAGAAGGAAAAAAAATCAAGAAAATATCAAGGGAGGAAGGAGAACAATAAAATTAGGGAGCGATGAAGAGCAAGGACCACTTGTAGCAACCGAACCACAATCTTTTTCACACTTACAAGGTGAGTTTTCTCACTCAGAAATTCTTGGTAACATCCTTTATTTTTAGTTCAATACATGTTGGAATAAGAATTGAGTGTTGAAAAGAAATATTGAACTTTTGATGGTTTAGATAACTAGTTGTGTCATGAACTTTACGAACTGTTCTCACTGAGTTATAATTGTTAGAATTTGATGAAATTTGGAAGAATTGTACACCTCTCTAATATGATCATATAGAACCAAAAATGAGGTAAAATGGACATACGGTTTGAAAGTTATCATAGTTCAAAGTTCCTGCCTTAGATTTGGTCGAAATTCGGAAAGGCATAATTACGGACTGTTTTTATTGAGTTTTACTTATTAGAATTATATGAAAATTTACATGGTTGTAAATCTCTGTTACGGACAGATGTATATAAAGATTTATTAAAACGGACTTACGAGTTGAGAGTTATTGTAGTTTGAAGTTGCTGCCTCGGATTCGGAATCCAGGAGGGCAGGACGTTGAAACGTAAAACTGTACTAATATGTGGGGAATATGAAAATTGTTTCTAAATGAAAGTTCTAGATCTCTTTGTTTTGGACATTTTGAGACCTTACGGGGGTCTATCTGACTTACGGATTGAGAGTTATCGCTGTTTAAAGTTTCTGCCTCGGATCTATCGATATCCAGGAAGGGCAGCGAACAAAAGTGTAAAACTGTACCAAATGGTACATAATATGAAAGAATGGTTCACATAGAGACGTGTAGCTCTCTGTTCTCGTCGTTTTGAGAATTTATGGGGATTGAACGGGTTTACAGATTAGGAGTTATGACTATTATAAGATTGGGTGCTGTTTAATAAAAATTCTGCCGAAACAAATTTCATGTGGCTGTTTTGAGGATAAATTTGTGTTAGTTACCCAAAGTAGTTTTAAATGAAATTTGGTACAGTGAAAGATCCCGTCTTACCTTAGTTTCCGCTGAGAAACACCTTAGTTGGAGTTATGGTTAAAAGTTATAATCGTTACAAGTATGAATGATGAATGTTAGAAAAGAGAATAGTATTTATTTGATCTTCTGAAAAATATGAAAAGTGAATACGTGTTCACATAAATATATAAATATATAATGGATCGGGTTGCACGCCGCAACAAAACGTAAAGTGAATACGAGTTCACAAATACGTAAAAATAATGGATCGGGTTGCACGCCGCAACAAATCGTAAAGTGAATATATGTTCACAAATACGTAAATATAATGGATCGGGTTGCACGCCGCAACAGAACGTAAAGTGAATACACATTCACAAATACGTAAACATAATGGATCGGGTTGCACGCCGCAACAAAACGTAAAGTGAATACGTGTTCACAAATACGTAAATATAATGGATCGGGTTGCACGCCGCAACAAATATGAAAGATGAACACATGTTCACCTATATATAAATATGAAAAGTGAATACGCGTTCACAAATATATAAATGTAATAAACATGTGGAAATGCAGGGGAATGTCTTAACGTATAATACGAGATAAAATGAAGTGTTAGTTAAACCAAGAATTTCCTATGAGGAGTTGTTGCATATTTAAAGATGTTGTAACCTGATATATTTTTGCAATATGCTTATTACGTTATAATGTGATTGCACTTGGAATATTGTGGTGTTACTTTGAATTGCAGGGTAAGGTTCTCACTCATTGGATGGTAGGGTGACTCTTTATTTAACATGTTTCGTGAAAGGGTGATAGAGGAAAGGCTCCACGTCAAGGCTAGCGATCGTCCCAGCCCTCTTTTCATACCAAGTCCATTGTTTGGGCTTGGTACTGCGAGTTCAGAATGTCGGTCCAATGTCTCGGATATGCCCGTGTGGAATGATCTCCTTCCAACTTAGAATAATCTTTGTCAGTATGTCTATGTAGAAACAATATTTGCACGAGCATGGGCTCGCGTTATGTTTTTCATATAAAGTCATAAACATATTTCTTTATTGTTATTTTTATTAATCGCTCCGTATTTGAATATAAGTTCAAATTTCTAAATAAAGAGAATTAAATGGTGCTCCTGGTGGAAAATAATTGTCCAGGTGCCATCACGCCCTAAGTAAAGACTTAGGAAAAGTCGGGGCGTGACAAGTTGGTATCAAAGCTAAACCAGGTTAAGAGATTCTAGGAAGTTTCCTTCGAGTTGGGTGTTTGAACGGTTACTTATTGCGACTGCGCGCCACCTTAGTAATAAGTGAACGGAATAACATCCTAAAGTTTCCCTTCTTTCGTACTCTTCTCGTGCCTACCTTGAGTCTTTTCAAAGACTTGATTTCTCGTACTACCTCCTTCACACGGGTTAGAAAAGGGGATTGTACAACGTTATACTGACTAATATGATTTGTGTAGATGGCGATTATAAGGCGGGTTCCAACAAAAAGGGAAGTACTCATGGAACATGCAAAGGAAATGAGAGCTCAGAGGGAGTTCATGCGTCGCAAGATGGACTCAGAAGGTGATTTTGATGAGTACATTGATGACACAATCGTACTATGTACATATTTGCTTAGGACTAGAAGGAAAAGGCGTTCATACGACCCGACCTTCTTCAACTTTCCAATTGGAGTCATACTACAGATAATTGTCAATTCCGTCCCAGAAAAGTTTCATTCCGCATTCAGAAAGGCAAGGATGCTAAGAGAAGATATTACAGAAAATTCATTGCACCAATTTCTGAATCATGTAAGAGGAGTAAGGTATAAAATGAACTATATGGAAAGAGAAGCAAAAAGGAAGGTTCACAGGGAGTTGAATGTCAACCTGCAGAATAGACGAATCATGCGGTTAAGCCCTTTAGAACGCGTGATAGTAGGTGTCTGTTCCAGTACAAGGGCTATAGCGGGTTGCACAATGGCAGAGTTGACCTGATGTGATGTATTGTAGTCATGACATGGTTATTTTAAAATATGATGAATGAAGTACTATGAATACAAGAAAGAAAGGATATGTTTTATTAAATTATTTTCCTTGTTGGCATATTGTGGTGTTGCATGCTTATGAACTATAAGAAAATTTAGGAGCTAGAATAGACATTCCGTCTTCTAAAATATGAGTGTGTTTGTCTTCACAGAAAATGGTGAATTCACAAATCCCGGGGGCTCAAGAGGAGGTTCATCACGAAGCTCATGTACCTCCAGTTGACGTAGTGGTGTCTGAAGGGAGCGGAGAAAATGTCGGAGAAAATGTTGGAGAGAACGAGAGTCAAATGGCCCAAGAAACGGTGGGACAAAAACTAGATAGACTCATAGAGTTAATGGCAGTGATTCCACACATGGTTACGCCCGCACCTAGTGTCTGTCGCATAGCCCCGAACCGTAAGACGGCCGAGGGACCGATTGCATCGCACTACGCATCGGAGTGTAGAATCCCAGCGCACTGATAGGCTATGGGCAAATTTTATGAGGAGAAGAGAACCACTGTACTCAGGGAAGGACCCCAAGGCCGACCCGATGGTATTCCTCGATGAAGTTGAAGACTTAATGTTCACATTGGGATGCGTGGAGACGCAGGGCGTCAACTTGGTAGGCGCACGACTAGTGGATGATGCAGGGTGTGGTGGAGGAATTTTAGGAAGAATCGTCCCCGATGTCACCACCAATGACTTGGGAGGGTTGAGCGGCATTCATTGAGAAGTTTATGCTAATACGCGCAAGGATGCGCTCGACGGAGTTTGAACAATTGAAGCAAGGTGACCGCAGTGTACAAGAATATGATACACGATTCGTGAGGTTATCGGCATACAACACACATGTCGTCCCTACGAGAAATGGATAAGTCAAGCGATTTGTAGAGGTTTAAACCGAACATAGCAGAGAAGGTGGTGGCGTTAGCCAACGATCGAACTTATCTTCAGATTGTCGATATGGCTTTGATGGTAGAAGGTTTCGCTAAAGCAAAAAGAGAATATTCGCAGAAGAGATTTCAGACGTCAGGATCGTTTAACCAGAGTCAAAATTAGAAGCAGGAGTTTAGTAAGGGATCTTCAGGACCGAACCAATCTGGTCGATCTTATTTCAAGCCTAAGGGCACAGTTGGTCTAATTACCAAGGTAGCAAGGACAAGGCCACCAACCCTAACACGGAGGCGACAAACCGATTTGTAAGATTTGTCAAAGAAAACACACCGAGAATGTCGGCTCTTAACGAAGACATGTTATAAGCGTGGAAGTCGTGCCACTATGCCGTGGATTGCAAGAGGACCCAAACTCAATATATTCGGGGAGGTCGAAGCAACCACGCTCTGTGGGAAATCGGGAAACCAACCCCGCCAGAGTCGGGAGGTCAACAACCCAACAATTTAATCGGCTCACGCTTTGCCCCAGAGGAATGAGGCAGAAGCATCTAATGCGGTGGTCACAGGTATTTTGCTAGTCTCGAGTATTCCTGCATTTGTATTATACGATCCCGGCTCTACATTTTCATATGTGTCAATGAGCTTTGCTAAGAATTTACATGTAGAACCTTCTTATTTAAGTGAACCTGTTGAGGTTATGACACCAGTAGGGGCCTCAATTTGGGCCTCTCGGGTGGTAAATAATTTTCCATTAGAAGTGAATGTCAGGGGAATAAGGGTGAACCTAGTACTACTTGATATGGTAGACTTCGACGTCATTTTGGGTATGGATTGGTTGTCGGCATGTTATGCCATGTTAGATTGTCGACGAAAGATAGTGAGATTAACTTTTCCCGGAGAACCAGAAGTTGTTATAAGGGGTAGGGTTGGAATATCCTCAGGTCAGTTTATTTCCTACCTTGGGGCTCAAAAGTTATTGAGAAGTCACAGAGTGGAGTATGCATATCTGGCTAATATAGTGGATACCCAAAAAGAATCCCCAGCGGTAAACGATGTTCCTATTGTTCGAAATTTTCCGGAGGTTTTTCCTGAAGATCTTCCATGCCTTCCTCCGGATAGAGAAGTGGAGTTTGCCATAGAGTTAATTCCGGGTACAAGACCTATTTCTATTCCTCCATATCGAATGGCCCCAGCTGAATTGAGGGAGTTAAAAGAACAATTGAAGGATCTTCTGGATAAAGGCTTTATAAGGCCTAGTGTTTCCCTAGGGTGCACGATCTGCTTGTGAAAAAGAAAGACGGATCGCTCCGAATGTGCATCGATTATCGGCAGCTCAATAAGGTCACGATCAAGAACCGATACCCATTACCAAGAATCGATGATCTTTTTGACCAACTTCAGGGAGCTAGCTATTTTTCCAAGATTGATCTTCGTTCGGGATATCACCAGCTGAAAATAAATCCAGATGATATATCCAAAACAGCCTTTAGAACCCGATACGGCCATTATGAGTTCTTGGTCATGTCTTTTGGGTTAACCAATGCCCCAACAACTTTTATGGATTTAATGAACAGAATCTTCAAACCATTCCTAGATTTGTTCGTGATTGTGTTCATAGATGATATCCTAATTTACAGTAAGAGTGTTGAAGAACATGAAGAGCATCTGAGTGTAGTGCTTCAAGTCTTGAAACAGGAGAAACTATATGCTAAATTTTCAAAGTGTGAATTTTGGTTGGAAAAGGTAGCCTTTTTGGGCCATGTTGTGTCAAGGGATGGAATTATGGTAGACCCCCAGAAGATAGAAGCAGTAAAGAACTGGCCAAAACCGACCACTCCGACAGAGGTTAGAAGTTTCTTGGGTTTGGCTGGGTATTATAGAAGATTCGTAAAAGGTTTTTCTAGTCTTGCTGCTCCTTTGACCCGATTGACTCAAAAAGCGGTTAAGTACCAGTGGTCAGAAGCATGTGAAGCAAGTTTTCAGAAACTGAAGGAATTGTTGACTACTGCACCAGTCCTAACCTTACCATCGGGACAAGAAGGGTTCACAGTCTAAAGTGATGCCTCCAGAGTTGGGTTAGGATGTGTCTTGATGCAGTTTGGAAAGGTTATTGCGTATGCATCTAGACAGTTGAAGATACATGAGAAGAATTATCCAACTCATGACTTGGAATTAGCTGCGGTGGTGTTTGCCTTACGAATATGGAGACATTATTTGTATGGTGTGCATGTGGACATATTTACAGATCATAAGAGTTTGCAGTACATAACCACACAGAAGGATCTGAATCTCCGACAAAGAAGATGGTTAGAGTTGCTTAAGGATTATGACCTTAGTATTCTTTACCATCCTGGGAAAGCCAACGTGGTGGCTGATGCACTCAGTAGGAGATCAATGGGCAGCTTGGCCCATTTGGCAATACAAAAGAGGGGTATTGTTCGTGAGGTACAAAGATTGGGAAACCTCGGGGTTAGCTTAACTGAGATCGGTGAAGGTAGGGTGGTGGTACGTGATACCTCGCGATGCCTTTAGCTTCAGAAATAAAAGAAAGTCAGTTTGAGGATACGGAGTTTGTTGGATTTCGAGAGAAGATCCAACAGGGAAGACCTTCACAGTTTACATTGGGAGATAATGACGGAACCCTTCGGTATAAGGGTAGGTTATGTGTTCCTAAGGTAAAGGATCTAAGGAGGAAGATCTTAGATGAGGGTCACAACACAAGATATTCCATTCATCCAGGGTCGACAAAAATGTATCAGGACCTCAAGGTAAATTACTGGTGGGATGGGATGAAGAAAGACGTTGCGGAGTTTGTCGGGAGGTGTCTTATATGTCAGCAGGTGAAAGCTGAACATCAAAAACCTGGCGGATTACTTCAGGACATTGGAGTCCCCATGTGGAAGTGGGAGGCGATTCATATGGATTTAGAATCGGTCTACCAAAACTCGAGAAGGGTATGATTCTATTTGGGTGATTGTTGATCGCTTACAAAGTCAGCCCATTTCTTACGGTCAAGACTACGACGCGCACCACAGTACACACAGATTTATTTGAGGGAGATTGTGCGGTTACACGGGATTCCCTTACAAATTATTTCAGATAGGGGTTCCCAGTTCACCTCACACTTTTGGCAAAGTTTCCAGCAGGGTCTCGGGACAAAAGTTAAGTTGAGCACGGCTTTCCACCCGCAAACAGATGGGCAAGCTGAGCGAACAATTCAAACACTTGAGGACATGTTGCGATCTTGTGTGTTAGATTTTCAGGGAAGCTGGTTGGACCATCTATGTCTAATTGAGTTCGCCTACAACAATAGTTTTCACTCTAGCATACAAATGGCCCCGTTTGAAGCATTATATGGACGAAAATGTAGGTCTCCACTTGGATGGTTCGAGGTGGGTGAGACGCAACTGTTCGGACCTGAAGTCATTCAAGAAACAAATGATAAGGTACAGATGATTCGGGAGCGGATCAAAACAACTCATAGTCGTCATAAGTCCTATGCGGATCATCGGAAAAGAGATCTTGAATTCCAAGAGGGGGAGAAAGTATTTTTAAAAGTGTCCCCAATGAAGGGAGTGATGCGCTTTGGTAAGAAAGGGAAATTGAGCCCAAGGTTTATTGGGCCATATGAGATCTTGCGAAGAGTGGGGAATGTGGCTTACGAATTAGCACTTCCACAAGAGCTGGAAGCAGTGCATCCGGTATTTCATGTGTCAATGTTACGAAAATACTTGCACGACCCAAGTCACGTCATCCTTCCCCAAATGATAATTCTTAATGAGGAGCTTCAATATGAAGAAGTTCCGGTGGAAATAATTGATAGGAAGGTTAAGCGCCTTAGGAATAAAGATATTGCTTCCGTGAAGGTCCTATGGAGGAACCACTCCACCGAGGAAGCCACCTGGGAAGCGGAGGAGGCGATGAAAGTCAAATATCCGTTCCTATTTGACTAAGGTAATAAAAAAAAATGCATTACATAGTATTTCATATGTGTGTCATTTTCGTGTCTTTATGCATGTGTTACAACCTTACTCTCATTCGAGGACGAATGCTTCTTAAGGAAGGGAGAATGTGAAGTCCCAAATTTGTTACAATAACAATAAACATTATCGTGTCTATGTGATTATGTTACGACCTTATTCACATTCGAGGACGAATGTTGCTTAAGGAGGAGAGAATGTAAAATCCGAAAAAAATAAAAATAATATATAGTTGTGGTTGAGTTAATAAATAAATAAATATACATATATATATATAAGAAAACAATGAATAAATTGCATGGAATAGAGTTAATGTTAAAGTTGGATAAATAGATAGATAAAATGAAAATAAGAAAACAAAAAAACAAAAGAATAACAAAAAAAAAAAAAAAAAAAACATGCAGCATTGCTGCACGTCTTTGCTTCACCCTTCACCCCTTCCCCCCTTTTCATTTCCCTTCAATCTTTTGGTTTTTCACCTCCCATAGGTTATAGAAAACTCCTTCATTTATACATTGTATTTACACACAAACAAAGGACATAACATAAAGGTTAGAAAATCAGAAAAAAACAAGTGAACAAGAAGGAAAAAAAATCAAGAAAATATCAAGGGAGGAAGGAGAACAATAAAATTAGGGAACACTAAGGAGCAAGGACCACTTGTAGCAACCGAACCACAATCTTTTTCACACTTACAAGGTGAGTTTTCTCACTCAGAAATTCTTGGTAACATCCTTTATTTTTAGTTCAATACATGTTGGAATAAGAATTGAGTGTTGAAAAGAAATATTGAACTTTTGATGGTTTAGATAACTAGTTGCGTCATGAACTTTACGAACTGTTCTCACTGAGTTATAATTGTTAGAATTTGATGAAATTTGGAAGAATTGTACACCTCTCTAATATGATCATATAGAACCAAAAATGAGGTAAAATGGACATACGGTTTGAAAGTTATCATAGTTCAAAGTTCCTGCCTTAGATTTGGTCGAAATTCGGAAAGGCATAATTACGGACTGTTTTTATTGAGTTTTACTTATTAGAATTATATGAAAATTTACATGGTTGTAAATCTCTCTGTTACGGACAGATGTATATAAATATTTATTAAAACGGACTTACGAGTTTAGAGTTATTATAGTTTGAAGTTGCTGCCTCGAATTCGTCGGAATCCAGGAGGGCAGGACGTTGAAACGTAAAACTGTACTAATATGTGGGGAATATGAAAATATTTTCTAAATGAAAGTTCTAGATCTCTTTGTTGTGGACATTTTGAGACCTTACGGGGGTCTATCTGACTTACGGATTGAGAGTTATCGCTGTTTAAAGTTTCTGCCTCGGATCTATCGATATCCAGGAAGGGCAGCGAACAAAAGTGTAAAACTGTACCAAATGGTACATAATATGAAAGAATGGTTCACATGGAGACGTGTAGCTCTCTGTTCTCGTCGTTTTGAGAATTTATGGGGATTGAACGGGTTTACAGATTAGGAGTTATGACTATTATAAGATTGGGTGCTGTTTAATAAAAATTCTGCCGAAACAAATTTCATGTGGCTGTTTTGAGGATAAATTTGTGTTAGTTACCCAAAGTAGTTTTAAATGAAATTTGGTACAGTGAAAGATCCCCGTCTTACCTTAGTTTCCGCTTGAGAAACACCTTAGTTGGAGTTATGGTTAAAAAGTTATAATCGTTACAAGTATGAATGACAGAATGTTAGAAAAGAGAATAGTATTTATTTGATCTTCTGAAAAATATGAAAAGTGAATACGTGTTCACATAAATATATAAATATATAATGGATCGGGTTGCACGCAACAAAGCGTAAAGTGAATACGCGTTCACAAATACGTAAACATAATGGATCGGGTTGCACGCAACAAAACATAAAGTGAATATATGTTCACAAATACGTAAATATAATGGATCGGGTTGCACGCCGCAATGTAACGTAAAGTGAATACACATTCACAAATACATAAACATAATGGATCGGGTTGCGCCGCAACAAAGCGTAAAGTGAATACGTGTTCACAAATACGTAAATATAATGGATCGGGTTGCGCCGCAACAAATATGAAAGATGAACACATGTTCACCTATATATAAATATGAAAAGTGAATACGCGTTCACAAATATATAAATGTAATAAACATGTGAAATTGTCACGACCGAACCGGGCCCGTGGATAGTGCCTTACCCCGCCACCCTAGTGATACAACATCGAGTAATCGGAATATAAACAATAACATGAAATAACAAGAAGTATAAACAATAATCTTGTGAAAACTTGCCTTCGGCATATATAAACAATCTTTTAAAGCGAGCAGTTTAATCCTTTTACAACCACGCCTACATCGGCATTACTGCACTTATGAATGAAATGACAACAACGACGGACAGTGGCCCGCCATACCCCGAATGTAAGCACCTACAACAACAGGGACTATACGAAGATAAGCCTCCGAGAAGCGGAGCTTTCCCAAACGCAATGCGTGACCCTAAGGCGAGGATCAACGGCGGGTGTACCTTTACTGCGGCATGAATGCACTTCAAGGAGGTCGATAACAAAAGTGCAGTATGTGAAACTGAAAATAAATATCAGAAATGAAATCATAGTAGTCTATACAAAGCGGAGACATGTATGATAACCAAACTACGATTACAATAAATAGCGATATGTCAAGCCGTGGACTCACGCCTCAAAGTCATTACTCAATAATAACCATGGGTCTCACGCCCACAACATCAATCATGCGTGGAATACCTTCCTCACCGCGATCTATGATATAAAAGCACCAAGGAATACACATGAACACGGGTCCCACTGTCCAAATAAAGCGATGGGTAAGTGCGAAGGCATAGCCGACTACTAACACCTACGAACTAACAAGGTCATACATCGTATCATGATATCTGTCTAGGCATCACATGATAAAAGCCGGTCCTCGCCTGCAGTGATCAAATGTGCGCGTCTAGCCCCGAACTCTCCGCGACTCGCATAGGCCAACCTCGTAGGCCCGCATGAGGTATAACCCCGCATCGAGGGTAGCTACTCCCTAAGATCGCCCCGACTCGCGATCGCATGGCCACAAAGACCGCATGACCACAAGGGCCGTAAACTAACACGAACTCCGTAGTTCCGCATGGATCCCCTGGACCCGCATGAGGTATCCTCGAATCATGGTCCCAGACCGCCTGAGTCTACCCCGCATCGGAGGGCAGCTTAACCTCCGGACACAAGTCAAGGTGAGTGGTACAATACCAACATAACGGCTGATAGTCAAACAACTTTAAGCGCAGTCGAGGGGAAAACCCCTTTACACTAACATCACAAGATACTAACACACGTAGCATCCTAACATGTTTACTTCTCAAATCAACAAGAAGGTATTATAAGGCTATCACAAACCGATACAATCAAGTTATTCACAAGGTGCTTTCTACTAACAAGTTCTGTATCTAACCCCAAAGTACTTCACACCTTAAATCTTTAAAAGATCTGCTTTTCACATAAGTCACACAATACCGTAGTATAAAATAGAGTGATCCCTTTGAAGAAAACCAAAACTCTTACCTTTGTAAAATCAAGTAACAACATTATTTCCCAAACGTCCAAGTTTGCCTAATTTCAAATGTTCACGTTTCTTATTTTAGAAAGGTTTCGTGGTTCATAGCCTTATTCATTTAAGAATATAATTTTCTTTTAAACAATCTGAGAAACATAAGCCTTATATGTGAGTAGGATATTCTTGTTTATAACAATCTTATTACAGCAACCATGATCTAGGAAATATCATTTTGTCTCATCTTAGCTTCTATGCGGATGGAAGTTGCTACTGGTTTTATTAATACTTAATTAATCAAAACATTTCCCTTTATTAACGCTGCTGTGGTTTGTCGATACACATTCTGATTTCCGAAATCAGTAAAACATTCTTAAGCCGTTATACCTAACTTCCCATAAAGCTAGTATAACTCTTAAGTTTTCAAAAACCAAGTATTACTTCTTCTTTCAAAATGATTCAAAACTCTTTTGAAATACTTCAAGTTCTTTATTAACACATAACAAGCCAGTTATAGTTCAAATCAGTTACCTTTTAAAAACCACATGTATTTTCTTACCAACATAAAGCCGTTATAACCAACTTCCCATAAAGCCGTTATAACACTTTATGTTTTACACCAATCAAATACATTTAGTACATGTACGTCTACCGTACTACATAGTTCACACATATCATGCTAGAAGAGATAGGAAGAGGTTCACATACCTCGCGACGAGTATCGACTAATAGCAAAACGCTCCAAGTACTTCCAACTGTCGGCTACTCCTTAAGCCAAGTAGAACGCGCCACACGTAGTACTTCAACCTATAAGGCCACAAGGCGCTTATTAACATCAAGATCTTATCGTAGAACATTCTACGTAAAATTCGAAAGACTCCCCGCAACAGCGTAAATCTCCTCCTCTAACGGGGCCGGCTACCAAGCCAACCAGGGGGGGGTTATACATCTAACCCGAACGGGTACAATTCTACTCCACAGTACTACTACACAAGTCTACTGTAATACAGTCCTATGTAATTACAGTTCAGTTCAGTTCTTCAGGCTTAAGTCAAAAGACATTGCCAACTAACCACGTTCAGTTCTATATATAGTATACTTCAACTATATATTCTAACAACATGTAATTTCCAATTACAATAGAGGGACAAGATATTTACCTCGATAAGCCCATAATTATCCAAGTATAAATGTCGATCCTTAGCAACGCTTAGCTCCTACTCCGGGTGCTCCAACCCGCTCCAAACAACCCTTAGAAGTTCTAACCAACTTCTACTTAATTACTTCAATCACTCAATGAAGATTTCCTTAGGGTTTCGGTTTGAGACAAAAAGGACATACGGTAGTATTTCCGGGCTCTACGTATAGAGGTTTCTTTGGAATACTACAAGGTATACGGCTAAGGTAATTTGGGTATAGTAACAATACTTTTGAGAGTATTTCTACCAAGAGGGGGGTGTATTCTACGAGAACAACAAGGCAAGGGTACCTCACGGCACCCCACTGGAGGGGGTGTACCCTCGGCCAAGGCCTCAGGAGGGGTGCACCTCAGCCAAGGCCTCACAAAGGAAGAGGGGAGGGACGAAACCAACAAGGAGGGAGGGAGGTTTTCAAGACTTGGAAATTATGGAATGGATGAAGAAGTCTTCAAAGGGGGAGGGTATTTATAGGCCAATCAAAGGCCAACCAAGGGCCAAGATCTAGCCAAGTGGGGGGCAAGTGGAGGGCCAAGATATGCCCAAGTGCCCCCTAGACCCTACTCCTTAAAACCCTCACAAATATCTACACAAATATCAACCAACACTTGCTCATCCATTCGGCCCTAATGCCCCTTCAAGTCCACCAACGAGAGGGTGCCAAGTGTTGCCCTCTCGTTGGTCCAAAACGTTTCGTCTCTCGGAAAAATCCGCAAAAATACTAAATGACATAGCCGTAATTTACCCTTCGTAAGTTAGGTAGAACGTTTCGTCGAAAAACGACTCTAACCGGGTGTTGTGCACAAACATATTTCGGCCAAGGGTGCCACATGGGGGTGACACGTGTCGCCCCCCGATTCGTCCAAAATATTTCGTCTTCCGAAAAAAAATCCAAAACGGCCAAAATCTCAAAATCAAAGCGGGCCCCACAAAACCGTAAATTTCTCCCGTGGGCCCCACGTGACCATTTCCGAAAATAAAATCCCAAAATTCTAATATAATCTAAGAAGTCCAAAAACCAAATCTGGGAATCCAATTCCCATTAACGAACCTTTTTCCTTCACAAAAACCGGAAACTTTTCCGTGGAAAAATCACCTCTTTCTTCCTTTCCAATCTTTCTGTCGTATTCTCGTACGTACGTCCTCGCATACATACCCTGGAACTACGGGGTATAACATTCTTCCCCCCTTAGAAACATTCGTCCCGAATGTTCCTTCTAAGTCTCAAAACAAACGTGCGCCAGTATAGTCTTCACTACTATACTTACGAAACAATCCTGCCATACCTGGCCACAGAAATACCTGCGCAACATACTTATATCCAAGTCTACGAGGAAACACCTCTAACATCACCACAAATACCTCTTCCCGGGGTTAAAATATACTTCTTTAGTCACTGATACCACTTTTGTCACTTTGTCGCGAGCCTTGCTCCGACGACCCAACAAATGGTACCGGGCTGCTTGCGATCCCTGAGGCATGCCCTACGGCCCTTCTCAGGATGTGCCATACGGAGAGCCACGGTTCGGGTCTGTTCCCGTGGTAGAGGCTCTGGCCTCTTTATACGCCACTCAACAACAATACGAAAAGACGGACGTCGCCTCCTAAGTCGGACGGCAATTGCTAACATATAGGCAACTGGCCTATTCTTCACATGAACTCAAAGGCCCAAAGTAACTCGCTAAGTTACTTCTGTTTCCAAAACTCGCCACACTCGTCCGGGTGGTACTTTCAAGAAGACCGACCACAACACGAACTCTGGCGTGCCGCCGATTATCCGCACGATTCCTCTGAGCTGCCAGAACTTCTTCTAGACAAGCTTCACCCTATCCACAGTCTGCTGGAACAAGCCTGAACCAACCATCTGAACCTTGCCAACATCGAACCAATCGACCGGCAACTTACACTTCCGCCCCTACAAGGCTTCATAAGGCGACATCCGAACACTGAAATGGTAGCTTAAACGCTCCTTCCACAGGAACCAACAATCCTCACAACTACCTCGAAATCCACACACCGCCCGAGGCGAATGCGACTCGAGACTCACCGAGTTCTTAACCACGCTGGTCAAACTCTTAGAAAACGAAAATAGCCTGACAACCCGGGCTTCATCGCTGTCATAAGGTGAAGGTAGGCACCCCGCAGCCTTACAACCTTCTCGATATAATCAACACCGCAAGTACAAGGTCTCGTCGAAAACACGACGGCCGCTTCCCATCGCCCGACCATCGGGTCGAATGCATCCACGAACTCAGACTGGTCAACTAAACTTGGGCCTAACACCTCGTGACCCTAACACAAGGCGGACCACCACAACCGACTTCACCACTAAACCTCGCCGCGGGTTGACCCGCAACGTGGCCTCAACCCGACCCGCAACGCGCACAATGCTAGCTCCACGAAGGAAAACTCTCACTAATCACGCTACGAAAACCTAGCGGCCTTCTTAGCTCAACTACCCCCTTTCATTCCACACTACTTAGGGACCTATCCCCAAACATAGCTCACGTGCACTATGCACTTCTGATAAGGATCAAACATAACACTACACCTTTTCTTGAGATGGCCTCACCTCTAAGGTCTCTACGTATAACACTCTAAGGCTCACACCTTCTCTATTCCCCAAAAACTTACTCGGTTAACCCACCATGAATTCTATGTTTCTACCGATGCGCATAAGCCCGCATACGTGCCACGCCAAGCCTAATCGAAGAACTACTCTTGCGACCCTCTCTTAGGTAGTCATCAAGACTCGCGAGACATCGGTATACTCTCTGGTAGCCAAATCCATAGCTAGTAACAGGGTCGCCTCTTTGCAGTCCATATTCTCTGTTCCTGGTCGTGGAACTGAAGGTTCAAATATCATGGCCGCAGTAGGAACTGCCGCCGCCGTGCTAAACTTTACTGGGGCTAGTGATGTCGCAGAAATCCCCGAATGAAGCATTACCCTAGGTAATGATTGGGCTGTGCCACGTAACCCTCGAACTCTACTCGCAGCCTCCTCACGCCTTGCCCTCCCGGGCCCGGGTTGCTACGCGGAGGCATAGCGGTGGGAAGAAATGCGTCGAGGGTCTAACTTACAACACCTCTAAGGCACGATCTCGAATGAGAAGAATAGAAACCAATCCTAAATATCCTATAGCCTCACGATTATTGGCGTGGTGCACAACACACCGATAATCAAGACTTCATCGATACGATGCAGTAGACACTTTCCGAGGATTAATCGCTCGATACCACTTTGTCACGACCGAACTCGCCCGTGACTGGTGCCTTACCCCGGGCACCCTAGTGATACAACATCAGAGTAATCAGCGGAATATAAACAATAACATGAAATAACAAGAAGTATAAACAATAATCTTGTGAAAACTTGCCCTTCGGCATATATAAACAATCTTTTAAAGCGAGCTTTAATCCTTTTACAACCCCGCCTACATCAAGATTACGCACTCTATGAATGAAATGACAACAACGACGACGGGGGCCGCCATACCCAGAATGTAAGCACCTACAACAACAGGGACTATACCAAGATAAGCCTCGGAGAAACGGAGCTTTCCCAAACGCCGAATCGTGACCCTAAGAGCGAGGATCAACGAGTCGTGTACCTTTACTCGCAGATGAATGCAGCAAGGAGGCCGGTCGATAACAGTATGTGAAACTGAAAATAAATACTGTAAATGAAATCATAGTAGTCTATACAAAGCAGGAGACATGTATGATAACCAAACTACAGTTTACAATAAATAAGCAGTCATGTCAAGCCAGGGACTCACGCCCTCAAAGTCATTACTCAATAATAACCATGGGTCTCACGCCCACAACATCAATCATGCCCGTGGAATACCTTCCTCACTGCCGGCAGTCTATGATATAAAAGCACCAAGGAATACACATGAACACCAGGTCCCACCTGTGTCCAAAAAAAACAGTACAGGGTAAGTACGAAGGCATAGCCGACTACTAACACCTACGTAACTAACAAGGTCATACATCAGATCATGATATCCGCCTGCACCGCCACATGATAAAAGCCGGTCACTCGCTCGCAGATCAAATGCGCGTCTAGCCCCGAACTCTCCGCACTCGCATAGGCCAACCTCATAGGCCCGCATGAGGTATAACCCCGCATCGAGGGTAGCTACTCCCGGATCGCCCCGACTCGCACCGCACGGCCACAAAGACCGCATGACCACAAGGGCCGTAAACTAACACGAACTCCGTAGTTTCGCATGGATCCTCGACCCGCATGAGGTATCCTCGAATCACGGTCCTGCATCGCCGAGTCTACCCCGCGACGGAGGCGCCAACCTCCGGACACAAGTCAAGGTGAGTGGTACAATACCAACATAACGGCTGATAGTCAAACAACTTTAAGCGCAGTCGAGGGGAAAACCCCTTTACACTAACATCACAAGATACTAACACACGTAGCATCCTAACATGTTTACTTCTCAAATCAACAAGAAGGTATTATAAGGCTATCACAAACCGATACAATCAAGTTATTCACACAAGGTGCTTTCTACTAACAAGTTCGGGTATCTAACCCCAAAGTACTTCACACCTTAAATCTTTAAAAGATCTGCTTTTTCACATAAGTCACACAAGACTGTAGTATAAAATAGAGTGACTGTCCTTTTAAGAAAACCAAAACTCTTACCTTTGTAAAATCAAGTAACAACATTATTTCCCAAACGTCCAAGTTTGCCTAATTTCAAATGTTCACGTTTCTTATTTTAGAAAGGTTTCGTGGTTCATATCCTTATTCATTTAAGAAAATAATTTTCTTTTAAACAACTGAGAAACATAAGCCTTATATGAGTAGGATATTCTTGTTTATAACAATCTTATTACAAAGAACCATGATCTAGTTAATATCATTTTGTCTATTCTTAGCTTCTTTGCAGATGGAAGTTGCTACTGGTTTTATTAATACTTAATTAATCAAAACATTTCCCTTTATTAACGCTGCTGTGGTTTGTCGATACACATTCTGATTTCCGAAATCAGTAAAACATTCTTAAGCCGTTATACCTAACTTCCTATAAAGCTAGTATAACTCTTAAGTTTTCAAAAACCAAGTATTACTTCTTCTTTCAAAATGATTCAAAACTCTTTTGAAATACTTCAAGTTCTTTATTAACACATAACAAGCCAGTTATAGTTCAAATCAGTTACCTTTTAAAAACCACATGTATTTTCTTACCAACATAAAGCCGTTATAACCAACTTTCCATAAAGTCGTTATAACACTTTATGTTTTACACCAATCAAATACATTTAGTACATGTACGTCACCGTACTACATAGTTCACACACATATCATGCTAGAAGAGATAGGAAGAGGTTCACATACCTCGCGACAGTATCGACTAATAGCAAAACGCCCAAGTACTTCCAACCGGCTACTCCTTAAGCCAAGTAACGCGCCACACGTAGTACTTCAACCTATAAGGCCACAAGGCGCTATTAACATCAAGATCTTATCGTAGAACATTCTACGTAAAATTGGCAAAGACTTCCCCGCAACAACAGAAATCTCCTCCTCTAACGGGGCCGGCTACCAAGCCAACCAGGGGGGGTTATACATCTAACCCGAACGGGTACAATTCTACTCCACAAGTCTACTGCAATACAGTCCTATGTAAATACAGTTCAGTTCAGTTCTTCAGGCTTAAGTCAAAAGACATTGCCAACTAACCACGTTCAGTTCTATATATAGTATACTTTAACTATATATTCTAACAACATGTAATTTCCAATTACAATAGAGGGACAAGATATTTACCTCGATAAGCCCATAATTATCCAAGTTTAAATGTCGATCCTGAGCAAGGTTTAGCTCCTACTCCGTGCTCCGACCCGCTCCAACAACCCTTAGAAGTTCTAACCAACTTCTACTTAATTACTTCAATCACTCAACGAAGATTTCCTTAGGTTTCGGTTTGAGACAAAAGGACATACGGTAGTATTTCCTGCTCTACGATAGAGGTTTCTTTGGAATACTACAAGGTATACGGCTAAGGTAATTTGGGTATAGTAACAATACTTTCGAGAGTATTTCTACCAAGAGGGGGGTGTATTCTACGAGAACAACAAGGCAAGGGGGGGGTACCTCACGGCACCCCACTGGAGTGGTGTACCTCGGCCAAGGCCTCAGGAGTGGTGCACCTCACCCAAGGCCTCACAAAGGAAGAGGGGAGGACGAAACCAACAAAGAGGAGGAGGTTTTCAAGACTTGGAAATTATGGAATGGATGAAGAAGTCTTCAAGGGGAGGTATTTATAGCCAATCAAAGGCCAACCAAGGGCCAAGATCTAGCCAAGTGGGGGCAAGTGGAGGCCAAGATCTGCCCAAGTGCCCCCTAGACCCTACTCCTTAAAACCCTCACAAATATCTACACAAATATCAACCAACACTTGCTCATCCATTCGGCCCTAACGCCCCTTCAAGTCCACCAACGAGAGGGTGCCAAGTGGTGCCCCCTCGTGGGTCCAAACCGGTTCGTCTCTCGGAAAAATCCGCAAAAATCCTACATCACCTCGCCGTAATTTACCCTTCGTAAGTTAGGTAGAACGTTTCGTAAAAACACGACTCTAACCGCGCAGTGCACAAACATATTTCGGCCAAGGGTGCCACACGGGGTGACACGTGTCGCTTCGATTCGCCCAAAATATTTCGCCTTCCAAAATATCCATAACGCCAAAATCTCAAAATCAAAGCGCTCCACAAAACAGTAAATTTCTCCGTGGGCCCCACGTGACCATTTCCAAAATAAAATCCCAAAATTCTAATATAATCTAAGAAGTCCAAAACCAAATGGGAATCCAATTCCCATTAACGAACCTTTTTCCTTCACAAAACCGAAACTTTTCCGTGGAAAATCACCTCTTTCTTCCTTTCCAATCTTTCGTCAGATTCTCGCACGCACGTCCTCGCATACATACCACGAACTACGGGTATACCAGAAATGCGGGAATGTCTTAACGATAATACGAGATAAAATGAAGTGTTAGTTAAACCAAGAATTTCCTATGAGTTGTTGCATATTTAAAGATGTTGTAACTTCGATATGTTTTTGCAATATGCTTATTACGTTATAATGTGATTGCACTTGGAATATTGTGGTGTTACTTTGAATTGCAGGGTAAGGTTCTCACTCAGCCCCAGATGGTAGGGCTGACTCTTTATTTAACATGTTTCAGGAAAGGGTGATAGAGGAAAGGCTCCACGTCAAGGCTAGCGATCGTCCCGCAACCTCTTTTCATACCAAGTCCATTGTTTCGGGCTTGGTACTCGTCAGGTTCAGAATGTCAGTTCCAATGTCTCGGGATATGCCCGTGTGGAATGATCTCCCTTCCAACTTAGAATAATCTTTGTCAGTATGTCTATGTAGAAACAATATTTGCACGAGCATGGGCTCGCGTTATGTTTTTTCATATAAAGTCATAAACATATTTCTTTATTGTTATTTTTATTAATCACTCCGTATTTGAATATAAGTTCAAATTTCTAAATAAAGAGAATTAAATGGTGCTCCTGGTGGAAAATAATTGTCCAGGTGCCATCACGCCCTAAGTAAAGACTTAGGAAAAGTCGGGGCGTGACAATATTTCAAGGGACTGTCCGACCAGAGGCAGCGCAGATGGTAGGGTTCAGCCTAAAGGGTCATTCGTCGGGTCTTCATCTCCTACGATTACTCGCCACGCAGGCGGTACTCATGGGCCGCCAGTCGCGCAGAGGTCGTGGCGGTCCTAGTTCCAGCGTCCTTAGAACCGCATTTATGCCATGTCCAATGGCCAGATCGTTATACCGTATTTCAGTATGTATGCGTGAGGCGTACGTATAAATTTGAGCCTTAAAGATTTGGCAAGTTCGAAATTTGGGCACAAGTGCCGAATAGAATCGTTTTTCGACGAAACGTTTTACTAAACTTGCGAAGGGAAAATTCCGGCTATGTCATTTATAATTTTTGCGAATTTTTCCGAGAGACGAAACATTTTGGACCAACGGGAGGGTGACATGTGTCACCCTCACATTGGAAGCAAGTGGACGGCAAAGGCAAGTCATTGGCACGTTTTTTGTGCCTTGGGTTAGGTAGGATATTTGTGCAAGTTGGTGTGGTAGATGGATAAGGTCCACATGGTTGAAATCTAGCCCTACACTTGCCTTACACTTGGATGGATCTTGGCCATTGGTTGGCCTTTGCTTGACCTATAAATACCCCTCTAAGTTGAAGACTTTCTTCATCCAAAACTTGAGCAATCTTTCTAAGTCTCAAAATACTCCCTCCCTCTCAAAGCTCTCGTCCCAATCACCCTCCCCTTCTTTGAAGCCTTGGCCGAGAGCCTCCCCCCTCCCCCCTTTGTGGTGCCCTAGCCGAGGGGTACCCCCCCTAGCCTAGTTGTTTTCATATAATACCCCTTGTTGTGGTATAGAAATACTCTCCTAGTATTGTTGTTATGCCCAAATACTTTAGCCCTATACCTTGTAGTACTTTCCAAAGTTACCTCTATACGTAGAGTCCGGAAATACTATTATACTTTCCCTCAGTCACAAAAACAAAACCCTAAGGAAAACCTTCATAGTCGGTTGAAGTGTTAAGTAGAAGTTGGTTAGAACTTCTAAGGGTTGTTTGGAGCGGATTGGAGCACTCGGAGTAGGAGCTAAGCGTTGCTCAGGAGCGACTTTAAACTCGGATAATTTTGGGCTCATCGAGGTAAATACTACTGTCCTTCTATTGTAATTGGAAATTACATACTGTCGTAGTAGAAATGAATATAAGATTCATAGAAGAGAATTGAACTGTAATAGAAGGATATTACAGAATAGACTTGAACTGAATCACATCAGAAGAATATAAGTAGAAGTTTAACTGTACTTACATAGGACTGTATTACAGTAGACTGATAACCTTTATTGGTTGAATGTTTTGCAAGTAGCATGTGCTACTTAGAAGGTGGACAAGGCTAGCCGGGTTATAGCCGTGGAGCGTTTTGCTTATAGTCGATAATCGTCGCGAGGTATGTGATTCTTCCTATACTCTTGAGCATGAAGTATTTTAAAAGAATACATATAGTACGGTAGACGTACGTGTGCTAACTGAATATAGTTGTACGACAATGTCTTTTGACTTAAGCCTGAATAATAAGAACCTTGGAATATTTTAAAAGGAATATAGATATAGTACGGTAGACGTACGTGTGCTAATTGAACGTAGTTGTACGGCAATGTCTTTTGACTTAAGCCTGAATAATAAGAAACTTGAAGTATGTCACAAGAGTTAAGAAACCATTTTTGAAAGAAGAGTAACACTTGGGTTTAAAGGTTTTAAAAAGAGTTATACTAGCTTTATGGGGAGTTAGGTATAATGTCTCAAGAGGGGTAAAGAAAATGGTTTACTGATTTTAGAAGTTAAGAGACTTGATCTTATAAGATAAGAGACTTAACTTAAATGAATTAATATGAGTTTTGTGTGAAACCTCATTCGTGAGTAATGAGTACGTGTTTTTTTAAAGGAATAATGTTTTACTGATTTCGAAAATCAGAATGTGTATCGACAAACCACTGCAGCGTTAATAAAGGAATATGTATTGAATAATGAAGTATTATTAAAACGGAGAAACCTCTGTCACGACTGCTCCGGTTCGATCGTGCCTTACCCGCACCCAAGTAGTCATACATCGAGAAATCGGAAAATAAAACAACCAAAATATGAAACAATATAAATAAGACACGCTTTAGGAAAAGTTGCCTTTCGCATATATGTATATAAGTACCCCAAAATGAACGATTTACATCCCCACCTGACCACAGGACTCCAGCCCTCTAAGAGTTTCAACCCACACTGGCGGGCCAGGGCCCCGCCAGACCCCTGAACACACATATCTACACCGACAGGGGACCATACCAAAATGCTACGCTTCCGGCGAATCGGAGCTTTCCGAACGCCAAACGGTGATCCTAAGAACGGATCAACGAGGAGTACCTTTACTGCGGCATGAACGCACTTCAAGGAGGTCAAGACAACAGTACCAAGTATGTGAAACTGAAAATATCAGAAATGAAATCATAGTAGTCTATATAAAGCGAGACATGTATGATAACCAAAACTACGATTCACAATAAATAAATGCATGTCAAGTCGGGACTCACGCCTCAAAGTCATCATAAAACCGTGACGGATAAAATGCGAGGGCATAGCCGACTACTAAAAACCCCGATAACAAGGACGTAAATCGTATGAGATCCGTCTGCACCGTCACATGATCAAAGCCGCCACTCGCCCGCAGATCTAATGCGCGTCTAGCCCCGGAACTTTCAGAGCTCGCATGGGCCACTCCAATGGCCCGCATGAGGTGTTCCCCGCATCGAGGGTAGCTACTCCCGCAGCCGCGGACTCGCCGTCGCGGCCACAAAGACCGCATGACCACAAGCGGCCGCATACTAACTCGAACTCCGTAGCTCGCGATAGGCCATACGCACTGCATAAGGTATTCTCGAATCATAGTCACTAGACCGCCCGAGTCTACCCGCGTCGGAGGCGCTTAAATTACCCCGAATCATGAGTGATATAATATCAACATGACAGTTTTATCGTTAAACAATCTAAGCATAATAAGGGAAAACCCCTCTACACAAACATCACAAGATACTAACTCACGCATCCTAACATGTTTACTTATCAAGTCAACAAGAAAGTATTACAAGACTATCACAAATCAATACAATCAAGTTATTCACACAAGGTACTTTCTACATTTTGTTAACAAGTTCGGGTTTTTAGCCCCAAAGTACTTCATGTATTACTCTTTTAAAAATTCGTTTCTTTCACAAAAGTCACACAATACGTAGTATAAAAATAGAGTGATTATCTTTTGAAGTAAATCGAACACTTCTCTTTGTAAAATCAAGTAACAACATTCTTTCCCAACGCTTAAGTTTGCCTAATTTCAATTACTCAAGTTTCTCATTTTGAAAGGTTTCGTAGTTCATATCTTTAATCCTTTAAAACAATTTGAGAAACATATACCCTAAGTGTGAGTAGGTTATTATTATTCGTAACAAACTTATTACAGCAGCCATGATCTAGTAAATGTAATATCATTTTGTCTCATCTTAGCTCCTATGCAGATGGAAGTTTTCTTGGTTTTAATAATACTTTATTAGTCACAATATTTCCTTTATTAGCGACGCAAGTGGTTTGTTCGACATTTATTACGATCGGTAAAACATCATTCCTTTTGAAAACCAAAAATACTATTTACTCACGAATGAGGTTTCACACTTTTTAACAAAATTCATATTAGTATAATAAGTCAAGTCTCTTATTTCCTTAAATCAATAAATCGTTCTTTTTATCACTCTTAAGCCGTTATTCCTAACTTCCCATAAAGCTAGTATAACTCTTAAGCTTTTAAAACCAAGTGTTACTCTTCTTTCAAAAAAGGTTTCTTAATTCTTTTGAACTTCTTGATTCTTTTTATTCAGCTTAAGTCGTAAAACATTGCGTAATTATTATTCAGCTTAAGTCCAAGACATTGCCGTAATTATTATTCAGCTTAAGTCCAAGACATTGCCGTAATTATTATTCGTGCTTAAGTCCAAGACATTGCCGTAATTATTATTCAGTTAACACACGTACGTCTACCGTACTATATACATATTCTTTAAAATATCATGCTCAAGAGGATAGGAAGAATCACATACCTTCTCGGCGAAATCCACCTGCCAAGTTGAATATGTCGTGCGCAGAAAATCGACCTATAATACCAACACGCCTATCAACGTCTGATCATCTGCATAAAAGATCTAAGCAGAGGGTTCGTTATTCTATGGACATTTGGGCAGAACTTCCCTACCCGGTGAGCTACTCAAGTCTACTGTGAAAACAGTCCTATGTAAGTACGCTTCTATTATTCTTCTTTAAACCCTTCTATCGTGATAACTTCAATTATATTCTTTAATATCCTTCTAAGTATTTATACTTATTCCTATACTTCTACAAGATGTATATTCTAATTACAAAAGGAGGATAAGGTTATTTACCTCGGTAAGCCCAATAATATCCTAGATAAAAGTCGCTGAGCAAGGTTTAGCTCCTAAGTTGTGCGCTCCGGTAGCTCCAAGAAAACCTTAGAAGTTCTTCACAACTTCTACTAAGGACTAAGGGATTTGGGCTAGGGTATTTTGGGCATTATAACAATACTAGAAGGTAACTTTTTAACCAAGGGAGGGGTAGGTTTCGGCCAGGCTAGGGGGTTGCTCTCGGCCAGAGCTTCTCAAAGGAGGTGTGTTTGGACGAAACAACAAGAGGGAGAGGAGGGATTTGAGACTTAGAAAGATTGCTCAATTTAGGATGAAATAACTCTTCAACGAGGGGGGTATTTATAGGTCAAGACATGGCCAACCAATGGCCAAGATGGTGCCAAGTGCAAGGCAAGTGTAAGGTCAAGATTAGGGCAAGTGTCCTTGGCCAACTTGCACACAAAATATCCTACCAACTACAAGACAGAGATGGCCATCCATTCGCCCTATCACGTGACAAGTCCACTCAACGAGAGGGTGACAAGTGTCGCCTCTCGTTGGTCCAAAGTGTTCGCCTCTCGGAAAAATCCGAAAAAATTATAAATGACATCGCCGTATTTTATCCTAGGTGTGTCTTGTAAATCTTTTCGTCGAAACACGACTTAAAGCCAAAGGCCTGGCACAAAGTGAAATCGCCCAAGCCAACTAGGGGGTGACACGTGTCGCCCTCCTACACGTCCAAAATATTTCATCTTCCGAAAATATCCACAATGGCCAAAATCTCGAAAACAAAGTGGGCCCCACAAAACCGTAAATTTTCTCCCGTGGGCCCCACGTGACCATTTCCGAAAATAAAATTCCATAATTCTCTAATATTCCAAGAAGTCCGAATACCAAATCTGGGAATCCAATTCCCATTAACGAACCTTTTTCCTTCACAAAAACCGGAAACTTTTCCATGGAAAAATCACCTCGTTCTTCCTTTCCAATTTCAATGTCGTATTCTCGTACGTACGTCCTCGCATACATACCCTGAAACTACGGGGTATAACACCTCCATCTGCATAGAAGCTAAGATGAGACAAAATGATATTACATTTTCTAGATCATGGCTGCTTAATAAGATTGATTATAAACAAGAATAACCTACTCGCCTATGGCATATGTTACTCAATTATGTTAAAAAGAGATTAAGACATTGAACTATGAAACTTTTCTAAAATAAAGAGACTTGAGTAATTGAAATTAGGCAAACTGGAACTCTAGGGAAAAGGAGGCACTCTTTTGTCTTAAATTGGTTTAAAACATAAAATGTTATAACAGCTTTATGGGAAGTTAGTTATAACGACTTTATGAAAACAAAAGAAGGGTTTCATCATTGGTTTAAATGTGGTAACTTGACTTTTTAAAAGAGACGTGTTTTGGTCCAAAAAGAAGGCATGGTATTGCCTTAACTTGGTTTTAAAAAGGAAAGTATGAAAGTTGTTTTGATTTACTTAAAAGATATAAGTCACTCATTTTTTTTATACTACGGGTATCGGGTGACTTTTATAAAAGGAATGGATCTCTTAAAAGGAATTTAACGTACGTAGTACTTTAGGGTTAAAACCCGGACTTTGTCATAAAATGAAAGTACTTTAAGTTGTGTGTAACTTGCCTATGTTTGCGTGTGATAGACTTGTTGTGCAAGGAATGTATTTCACCAGACTACCGTGTTCATGGGATGAACCGGGCATGTATTTCACTCGACTACCGTGTTCATGGGATGAACCGGGAATGTATTTCACTCGACTACCGTGTCCACGGGATGGACCGGGAATGTATTCTATCCGACTACCGAAGTTCATGAGATGAACAGAATGTATTCCACACGCTTTCTATCGGGTCCATGAGATGGGCGAGACATGTTATACGTATCACATGACTTGTACCTAGACTGCCGGCAGTGAGGAAGGAGTTCCACGGGCATGAGGGATGACTTTGAGGGCGTGAGTCCCTGACTTGACATGACTGCATTTATGTTGTGAAATGTAGTTTGGTTATCATACATGTCTCTGCTTTATATAGATCGTTATGATTTCATTCTGATTTTTACTGTTTCACATACTTGGTACTGCAGATCGACTCCTTCGGGGCTGCGTTCATGCCGCAGGTAAGTACATCTACCGCCGATCCGCGTTTAGGATCACATTTCAGCGTGTTGGAAGCTCCGTTCCTCGGAGGCTTATCTTTTGGTATGTTACCACACAGTGCAGTAGGTTCTTGTACATTGGGGTATGGCGAGCCCGTCCGTCATAGTTGTTGTAAAATCTTAGAGGTCTGCAGCTCTTGTTGTGGGCGGGGTTGTAAGGATTATGCTTTCAAATGTTATATATATATATCTTTGAAAGACAACCATTTTGGTTGGCTGTTTTCTTCATCTTGATTCATGTCTATTTATATGTTTAAAGTTTTTATTTCCGGTTTTCTCGATGTTGTATCACTAGGGTGCGGTAAGGCACGATCGTGGGCGGTTCGGTCGTGACAAAAGTGGTATCGCAGCTTAGTCCTCGGAAAGTGTCTACGAACCGTGTCTAGTAAGTCTTGATTATCGGTGTGTTGTGCACCACATCTATAATCGTGAGGCTATAGACATTTAGGATTGGTTTCCATTCTTCTCATTACGAGATCGTGCCTTAGAGTGTGGATAAGTTGGACCCTCCGACGTATTCCTTTCCTTTACCGATTATGCCTCCACGTAAAACCTAGCCCGACGGGCAAGGCGAGTGAGCTGTTAGTGAGATACAGAGGAGTACGAGCGCGAGCCGGTCGATGAGACAGTGCTACGGCCCGGGTTTAGCGCGCGCCAAAGACCAGCGAGTTTAGAGCGCAGCGATGGCTGCCGAGACTCTGATACGAGCCTCAGTCCGATGCAGGCGAGAGACGGGTTACGGAGATAGCGATCGCCGGCGGTCGCCGATATGAGGATAGGTTGAATCACAGCGATTCAGTCAGTAGCACCCGTAGTTCACCCCGAGCGACGATTTGAGACTACGGGATTTTCGAGATGTAACCCGCGAGTTGTTATACCGTATTTCGCAGTATATGCGTGAGGACGACGAGAGAAATTTGAACTTTAAAGTGGCTTGACCGATTTTATTTGTGCACAACACGGTTAGAGTCGTTTTTGGCGAAACGCTTTACACAACTTGCGAAGGGAAAATTCCGGCTATGTCATTTCTAATTTTTGCGGATTTTTCCGAGAGACGAAGCGTGTTGGACCAACGAGAGGCGCCACGGCACCCTCTCAGCGGAAAAGTGGGCGGATTGGGACGATTTCCTTGACATTTTTATCAAGTAGTACGTAGGATATTTTGTGGTAGATGGATAAGGTGCACTTGGCATGATCTTGGCCCTACACTTGCCTTGCACTTGGCATGATCTTGGCCAGTGGTTGGCCTTGGCTTGTCCTATAAATACCCCTGGAAGACTTCTTCATCCATTCCTAAATTTCCTAAGTGTTAAAATCCTCCTCCTCGAGTAGTGTTCTCGTCCTCCCCTGTGAGGCCTTGTGGCGAGAGTTCCTCTCCCTTGGCCGAGAGTACCCCACCAGTGGTAGGTAGGGTATACACCCCCCCCCTTGTGGGTTGTCTCGTATATATACCCCCCCTCTTGGTAGAAATACTCTCAAAAGTCTTGTTGTTATACCCAAATTACCTTAGTCGTATACCGTGTAGTATTCCAAAGATACCTCGAGACGTAGAGCCCGGAATACTACCTAAATGTCCCTTTTTGTCTCAAACCGAAACCCAAGGAAAATCTCCATAAGTTGGTTGGAGTTTAAGTAGAAGTTGGTTAGAACTTCTAAGGGTTGTTTGGAGCGGGTCGAAGCGCACGGAGTAGGAGCTAAACCTTGCTCAGGATCGACATTTAAACTCGGATAATTTTAGGCTTATCGAGGTAAACACTCTTGACCTTCTATTGTAATTGGAACTTCCGTGGTGTAGGAATGTATAGTTGAAGTATACTATATATAGAACGAACATAATTGCGGCAATGTCTTTTGACTTAAGCTGAATTTAAAGAAGTGAACCGAATGTAATTACATAGGGTATCAGATGAGACTTGGTAGCATCGTAGTAAAATCGCACACGTCCGTTAGGCGTACAACCCCCACAGTTGGCTTGATAGCCGGCCTCGATAGAGGAGGAGATTTACGCGGTTGCGGGGGGGAGGTGCTGCCGAATTTTCTGTAGAATGTTCTACGATTAGACCTAGATGTTAATAAGCGCCTTGTGGCCTTATAGGTTGAAGTACTATGCGTGGCGCGATCTACTTGGCTTAAGGAGTAGCCGACGGTTTGAGGTACTTGGAGCGTTTTGCTATTAGTCGATAATCGTCGCGAGGTATGTGAACCTCTTCCTACCTTTTCTAGCATGATATGTGTATAACTATGTAGTACGGTAGACGTACATGTGTAAAATGCTTTGTGGTTTTAAAAGGTAACTGACTTGATGTGTGATAATAAAGAAGAGTTATACTAGCTTTATGGGAAGTTAGGTATAACGTTTTAAGAGAGGTAAAGAGAATGGTTTACTGATTTTAAAAGTTAAGAGGCTTAATCTTAAAGATAAGAGACTTAACTTGTTTTACTTGGTAATTAACATTTTGTTAAAAATGTTGTAAAACCTCATTCGCGAGTAATGAGTACTTGATTTTAAAAGCAATAATGTTTTACTGATTTCGGAAATCAGAATAAGTATCGAACAAACCACAGCAGCGCTAATAAAGGGAAATGTTTTGACTAATAATGTATTAGTAAAACCAATAGAAACTTCCATCTGCATAGAAACTAAGATAAGACAAAATGATGTTACATTTCCTAGATCATGACTGCTTAAATAAGATTGTTATAAACAAGAATAACCTACTCACGTATCAGACATATGTTTCTCAAATTGCTTTTAAAGGAGAATTATATCATTAAGTGATTAAAATTATGAACTACGAAACCTTTCGAAAATGAGAAACTTGAGTAATTGAAATTAGGCAAACTTGAAACATTTGGAAAAGAATGTTGTTACTTGATTTTACGAAGAGAAGTGTTTTGATTTACTTCAAAAGATAATCACTCTATTTTCATATACTACGGGTATTGTGTGACTTTTGTAAACGTAACGTATCTTTTAAAAGATAATGTATGAAGTACTTTGGGAATAGATACCCGATCTTGTTAATCATATATTATAATGTACCTTGTGTGTATAACTTGATTGCGTTGGTTTGTGATAGCCTTGTAATACTTTCTTGTTGATTTGATAAGTAAACATTCTAGGATGCTACGTGTGTTAGTATCTTGTGATGTTTTGTGTAAAGGGGTTTTCTCGATCGCGCTTTAAAGTTGTTTGACTCTCACCGTTATGTTGGTATTGTACCACTCACCTTGACTTGTTTCCGAGGTTAAGCGCCTCCGACGCGGGTAGACTCAGCGATGCAGGACCGTGATTCGAGAATACCTATGCGGTCCGTGGATCCATGCGGAACTACGGAGTTCCGTGTTAGTTTGCGCCCGTGGTCACGCGGTCTTTGGCTATGCGATCGCGAGTCCGGGCGATGTCGGGAGCTACCCTCGACGCGAGGAATACCCATGCGCGCCTATGAGGTTGGCCTACGCGAGCTACGGAGAGTTCCAGGCTAGACGCGCACATTTGATATCGCGCGAGTGACGGCTTTGATCATGTGGCCAGTGCAGACAGATATCATGATACGCTTTATGACCTGTTAGTACCGTGGGTGTTAGTAGTCGGTTATGCCTTCGACTTTACCTGCATCGCTTTTATTAGGACACAGCGGACCTCGTGTTCATGTGTATTTCTTGGTGCTTTTATATCATAAATCGCTGGCGGTGAGGAAGGTATTCCACGGCATGATTGATGTTATGGGCGTGAGACCCATAGTTACATTTGAGTGATGACTTTGAGGCGCGAGTCCCGACCGACACGATCGCTATTTATTATGAATCTGTAGTTTGGTTATCATACATGTCTCCCGCTTTATAGACTATTATGATTTCATTTACGATTTTCGCCACATACTTGGTACTGTTGTTATCGACCTCGCCGGGCTGCGCTCATGCCGCAGTAAAGGTACACGTTGTTGATCCTCGCCTAGGTCACAACAACAGATGGAAGCTCCGTTTCTCCGGAGGCTTATCAGTGGTATAGTCCCCTGTCGTTGTAGGTATTTACATTCAGGGGTATGGCGGGGCCCTGTCCCGCCATTATTGTCGTATCATTCTTAGAGGTCTGTAGTACTGTTGTGGGCAGAGTTGTAATGGGATGTAACTGTTCGGTTTTAAATTGATCTATATATATATGCCGTAAGGCAAGTTTTCTCCGACATCGCTTTCTTACTTCATAATATTTTCATGTCTTGTTTTATGTTCCGCTGATTACTCTGATGTTGTATCACTAGGGTGCCCGGGGTAAGACACCAGTCACGGGCCCGGGTTCGGGTCGTGACAAGAGTTTTATGGGTCGAGGCCTGAAGATGATCCGCAGGAGTTCATCCGGCAGTTACAGCGGGTCATGAGAGTGATCAAGGCATCGAAGACCGAGTCAGTGGTCCTAGGTTCGCATCGGCTATGTGATACCGCAGTCGACTGGTTTGATTCGCGAGGCGCCCCGGAGAGAATGACTTCCGCCTATATGAGACGAAGTTCTCAAAGGCATTTCTTGCACACTTCTTGCCTCCACAGATGAGGAGGGCTCGGGCCGACGATTGACGTTGAGGCGGGGCGGGCGACGGTTAGAGAGTACAATGTGAGTTCGACTCATTAGCTTTCGGTATGTCCCATTGTAAGAGTGACATGGAGGGCGAGTACACCGCTACGCCACCGGCTAGATGATTACTTGGCGAGGCTTGTACGGTGTAGCTCTTCACCGCATGGACATTGCCCGCATGCAAGCTCATGCACTAGGATGCGAGGCACGAGAGGTCGACGGAATGACCGAGATCGAGAGAAGAGGCTGTGACGGCAGGTCCTTTGGTAACTTTCGAGGCGGACCGCCAGTTAGCCTAGTTATGTACCTCCGCCAAGACAGAGTGGTCCTCCACGCCTTCGTGACGTTCGGTATTCGAGCCGGTCGAGCTCCGTGGCTTCCGGTTCACGTATACGTGAGTTCTAGCCGCAGGATTCATGTCCCCGCAGTGCACGATGTGGCAGCGCCATCCCGGGAATGTCGTTTTATCGGGTGCTTGTTTCACCTACGGCCGTTGGCCATGTGACAAGAGATCGTGCTTATAGGAGGGTACCGCGGCTGGCGCATCCTACGGATCGATGGCGTGTTCATCGCCTTCATAGCATGCACGCAGGCGTGCCTATGATTAGAGTGGAGCGGTAGATTCAGGTATATCCTTAACCCTCTCGAGTTTTGCATGCTTGATATGATGATCTTTTGTTGTGTGCTATGAACGGATAGCGTTGTGTTAGTTATGAGTTAGAAATCATGGTTAGTTGAAAGGGTAAGCCTGGGGGTGAGAAAATGATGAACCTTAGAATATTACAGTTGAGACCTTAGATGTAAGGCCGTCTTGAGTACCAGATTTTGCAAGTGATCCTTGTCGGAGTGCATTGTATGCCTAGAATGTATGGTGTAATAAGTCCCTGGGTAGTGTGAAATGGAAGTGGTAGCTTTCATGACCTGTATAGGTAAGATTGTTCCGGATCGGGAACAAGCGCCATGCGTTAGTGGGTGGGTCAGCTACGTTGAGGGCCAACCCGCGGCCTGTTTCGAGCTGGGGTTAGCTCTGGGTGGTCCCTCCAGGTGGTAGGGTCACGAGGGTGCTAGGCCCAAGTTTAGATGACCATCGTATGAGTTCGTGGATATGTTCGACCGTACGGATCGTGAAGGCCGGAATGGTCTTGGGGAGATTGCGGTAAGATGACCAAGTTCGAGGTGGTGACTCCAAAGTTTTGGGAACCGCGACGATCGAAGTGTGGTGCGATATCTTGAAGAGTTCAAGTGTTCGAGAAGCGGCACGACGAGTAAGGAAGGAAGAGAACGTGTGTTATTTCGTGGCGGGCGTGGCATTGGCAACTTGTTAGAAGAACTTCATCGTTATCCGTCTTGAGAAGGAACATTCGGGACGAATGTTTCTAAGGAGGGGAGAATGTTATACCCCGTATTTCCAGAGTATGTACGTGAGGGCGTACGTATAAATTTGAGCCTTAAAGATTTGGCAAGTTCGAAATTTGGGCACAAGTGCCGAATAGAATCGTTTTTCGACGAAACGTTTTACTAAACTTGCGAAGGGAAAATTCCGGCTATGTCATTTATAATTTTTGCGGATTTTTCCGAGAGACGAAACATTTTGGACCAACTGGAGGGTGACATGTGTCACCCTCACATTGGAAGCAAGTGGACGGCAAAGGCAAGTCAAGGGAACGTTTTTTGTGCCTTGGGTTAGGTAGGATATTTGTGCAAGTTGGTGTGGTAGATGGATAAGGTCCACATGGTTGAAATCTAGCCCTACACTTGCCTTACACTTGGATGGATCTTGGCCATTGGTTGGCCTTTGCTTGACCTATAAATACCCCTCTAAGTTGAAGACTTTCTTCATCCAAAACTTGAGCAATCTTTCTAAGTCTCAAAATACTCCCTCCCTCTCAAAGCTCTCGTCCAAATCACCCCTCCCCCCCTCTTTTGAAGCCTTGTCCAGAGCCTCCCTCCCCTTTGTGGTGCCACTAGCCCAGGTACCCCCTAGCCTAGTTGTTTTCGTGATAATACCCTTTGTGGTATAGAAATACTCTCCTAGTATTGTTGTTATGCCCAAATACTTTAGCCCTATACCTTGTAGTACTTTCCAAAGTTACCTCTATACGTAGAGTCCGGAAATACTATTATACTTTCCCTCAGTCACAAAAACAAAACCCTAAGGAAAACCTTCATAGTCGGTTGAAGTGTTAAGTAGAAGTTGGTTAGAACTTCTAAGGGTTGTTTGGAGCGGATCGAGCACTCCTGAGTAGAGCTAAGCGTTGCTCAGGAGCGACTTTAAACTCGGATAATTTTGGGCTCATCGAGGTAAATACTACTGTCCTTCTATTGTAATTGGAAATTACATACTGTCGTAGTAGAAATGAATATAAGATTCATAGAAGAGAATTGAACTGTAATAGAAGGATATTACAGAATAGACTTGAACTGAATCACATCAGAAGAAAATAAGTAGAAGTTTAATCATTTACATAGGATCAGACATGAGATCGATAACCTTTATTGGTTGAATGTTTTGCAAGTAGCATGTGCTACTTAGAAGGTGGACAAGGCTAGCCGGGTTATAGCCGTGGAGCGTTTTGCTTATAGTCGATAATCGTCGCGAGGTATGTGATTCTTCCTATACTCTTGAGCATGAAGTATTTTAAAAGAATACATATAGTACGGTAGACGTACGTGTGCTAACTGAATATAGTTGTACGGCAATGTCTTTTGACTTAAGCCTGAATAATAAGAACCTTGGAATATTTTAAAAGGAATATAGATATAGTACGGTAGACGTACGTGTGCTAATTGAACGTAGTTGTACGGCAATGTCTTTTGACTTAAGCCTGAATAATAAGAAACTTGAAGTATGTCACAAGAGTTAAGAAACCATTTTTTGAAAGAAGAGTAACACTTGGGTTTAAAGGTTTTAAAAAGAGTTATACTAGCTTTATGGGGAGTTAGGTATAACGTCTCAAGAGGGGTAAAGAAAATGGTTTACTGATTTTAGAAGTTAAGAGACTTGATCTTATAAGATAAGAGACTTAACTTAAATGAATTAATATGAGTTTTGTGTGAAACCTCATTCGTGAGTAATGAGTACGTGGTTTTTAAAAGGAATAATGTTTTACTGATTTCGAAAATCAGAATGTGTATCGACAAACCACTGCAGCGTTAATAAAGGAATATGTATTGAATAATGAAGTATTATTAAAACCAGTAGAAACCTCCATCTGCATAGAAGCTAAGATGAGACAAAATGATATTACATTTTCTAGATCATGGCTGCTTAATAAGATTGATTATAAACAAGAAAAACCTACTCGCCTATGGCATATGTTACTCAATTATGTTAAAAAGAGATTAAGACATTGAACTATGAAACTTTTCTAAAATAAAGAGACTTGAGTAATTGAAATTAGGCAAACTGGAACTCTAGGGAAAAGGAGGCACTCTTTTGTCTTAAATTGGTTTAAAACATAAAGTGTTATAACAGCTTTATGGGAAGTTAGTTATAACGACTTTATGAAAACAAAAGAAGGGTTTCATCATTGGTTTAAATGTGGTAACTTGACTTTTTAAAAGAGACGTGTTTTGGTCCAAAAAGAAGGCATGGTATTGCCTTAACTTGGTTTTAAAAAGGAAAGTATGAAAGTTGTTTTGATTTACTTAAAAGATATAAGTCACTCATATTTTTTATACTACGGGTATCGGGTGACTTTTATAAAAGGAATGGATCTCTTAAAAGGAATTTAACGTACGTAGTACTTTAGGGTTAAAACCCGGACTTTGTCATAAAATGAAAGTACTTTAAGTTGTGTGTAACTTGCCTATGTTTGTGTGTGATAGACTTGTTATGCAAGGAATGTATTTCACCCGACTACCGTGTTCATGGGATGAACCGGGAATGTATTTCACTCGACTACCGTGTTCGTGGGATGAACAGAATGTATTTCACTGACTACCGTGTCCACGGATGGACCGAATGTATTCTATCCGACTACCGAGTTCACGAGATGAACCGGAATGTATTCCACACGCTTTCTATCTGGGTCCATGAGATGGGCCGAGACATGTTATACGTATCACATGACTTGTACCTAGATCGCCGGCAGCGGCGGAAGAGTTCCACGCATGGCGGATGACTTTGGCGCGTGAGTCACGACTTGACATGATTGCATTTATGTTGTGAATCGTAGTTTGGTTATCATACATTTCTCTGCTTTATATAGATTATGATTTCATTTACGATTTTTACGATTTCACATACTTGGTACTGTTATCGACCTCCTTCTGGGTGCGTCATGCCGCAGTGAAGTACATCTACCGCCGATCCGCGTTTAGGATCACATTTGAGGTGTTGGGAAGCTGCTTCCTTGGAGGCTTATCTTTTGGTATGTTACCCTCGAGTCCAGAGGTTCTTGTACATTCTGTGGTATGGCGGGCCCCCCGTCATAGTTGTTGTAAAATCTTAGAGGTGCAGTATTGTGGCGGTGGTTGTAAGGATTGTAACTGTTCAAATGTTATATATATATATGCTGAAAGGCAACCGTTTTGGTTGGCCTGTTTTCTTTCATCTTGATCCATGTCTATTTATATGTTTAAAGTTTTTATTTTCGCTGGTTTTCTCTGATGTTGTATCACTAGGGTGTCCGGGGTAAGGCACCAGTCACGGGCCCGGGTTCGGGTCGTGACAAGGACCAGGAGGCGTCACCGGATGTCGTCACAGGTACATTATTGGTTTCATGTTGTGATGTATATGCTTTGATAGATCCAGGTTATACCTTGTCATATATATCTCCTCATATTGCTGGTAGGATAGGGATAGAGCCTGAGTCCATAAAACCTTTCGAGGTGGCTACGCCTGTAGGTGATTCGGTGGTAGCTGAGCGGGTATATAAGGCTTGCCACGCGGACTATATCTGATCGTCACACCCTAGCCGACTTGATATAGTTGGATATGACGGACTTTGATGTGATTATGGGTATGGATTGGCTAGCGTCTTTCTATGCCAATGTGGACTGTAGAGAGAGATTGGTACGGTTCCAGCTTTCTGGAGCCATTATCGAGTGGGAGGAATATCGCGGCCGATGGGTAGGTTTATTTCTTACCTCAAGGCTAAGAAGATGGTGCAGAAGGGGTATATCTACCATATTGTTCGGGTATTCGATCATCGAGGCGAGATACGGACCTTGATCGATTCCGGTTGTTAGAGTTTCCACGTATTCCCGCACGATCTCGGGTATCCCTCCTGAGAGGGAGATTGAGTTTTGCATTGATGTGTCGCCAGACACTCGACCTATATCTATTCCACCATACAGGATGGCACCTGATGAGTTGAGGGAGTTGAAGGACTAGCTGAAGAATTTGCTGGAAAAAGGCTTTATCAGGCCTAATGTTTCTCCCTGGGGAGCGCCGGTTTTATTTGTAAAGAAGAAGGATGGGACGCTGCGTATGTGTGTTGATTACAGGCAACTGAATAAGGTAACTATCAAGAACAGATACCCCCTCCCCATGATTGATGATTTGTTTGACCAGTTGCAGGGTGCGAGGTGTTTCTTCAAGATAGACCTGCGGTCTGGTTATCATCAGGTGCGAGTTAGAGAGGCAGATATCCCAAAGACTGCATTCAGGACCCGGTATGGACACTATGAGTTCAGGGTGATGTCTTTCGGGTTGACCAACGCTCCAGCAGTATTCATGGATTTAATGAACTGGGTGTTCAAGCCATTCTTGGATATGTTCGTTATAGTATTCATTGATGACATCCTGGTTTATTCGCGCACAGAGCAGGAGCATGCAGATCACTTGAGGACGGTACTTGGGGTCCTCCGGAGCCGGCAGTTGTATGTCAAGTTCTCGAAATGTGAGTTTTGGTTGGCTTCAGTGGCTTTCTTAGGGCATGTTATCAGGGCCGATGGTATTCGGGTTGATACAGCAAAGATTGAGGCAGTCAAGACTTGGCCTAGACCCACTACACCGACGGAGGTGCGCAGCTTTTTGGGCCTTGCGGGTTATTATCGGAGGTTTGTGGAGAAGTTTGCTTCCATTTCAGCACCTTTGACTAAGCGACCCGTAGCGATTATGTTCCGGTGGACGGATGCTTGTGAGGAGAGCTTCCTGTTACTGAAGGAGAAATTGACGACCGCCCCAGTTCTTACTCTTCCTGAGGGTTTAGACGGATATGTGGTATATTGTGATGCGTCGGGGGTCGGGCTTGGGTGTGTGCTGATGCAGCACGGTAAGGTTATAGCTTACGCATCTCGACAACTCAAGAAGCATGAGAAGAACTACCCCACACATGACTTAGAGTTGGCAGCAGTGATTCATGCCTTGAAGATCTGGAGACATTATTTATATGGAGTTCATGTGGATATTTACACAGACCACAAGAGCCTCCAGTATATCTTCAGCCAGAGGGAGCTGAACTTGCGGCAGAGACGGTGGTTAGAGCTACTTAAGGATTATGATGTCGATATCCTATACCACCCAGGGAAGGCCAATGTAGTTGCAGATGCCCTTAGCCGCAGATCGATGGGTAGTCTGTCAGATGTGCAGCCAGAGAGAAGGGGCATGGTCCGCGAGTTATATCAGCTAGCGAGCCTTGGAGTTTGTTTGGTTGGTTCTGATAGTAGTGGGGTTCGGATTCGAGAAGTTGTCGAGTCGTCCATCGTCGAGGAGGTGAAGAGGCGACAGTATGAGGATCCGATTATAGTGCGGTATCGAGATACGGCTCTTCGAGAGGAGAAGAGTTTATTTGAGGTAGCACCTGATGGGGTGCTAAGATTTGAGGGCAGGTTATGTGTTCCCGATGTAGCAGGACTTCGTCAGCAGATTCCGGGGGAGGCACACAGTGCTCGTTACTCTATTCATCCGGGGTTGACTAAGATGTACCACGACCTCAGGTGTATGTATTGGTGGGATGGCACAAGAGGACGTTGCGAGTTTGTTGCTCGGTCCGAATTGTCGGCAGTCAGTGGAGCACCGAAGCGTGGGTTGTTGCAGATGATAGAGATTCCGGCATGGAAGTGGAGGTGATCAATATAGACTTTATTGTGGTTACCTCACACTCGGAGGAAGCATGATTCCATCCGGTTATTGTCGACAGTCGACGAAATCAGCCCACTTTCTTCCAACAGACGACTTTTTCCGAGGATTATGCTAGATTGTATATCGAGAGATTGTGAGACCGCACGGAGTTCTATATCGATTATTTCGCATGCAGTAGCCCGGCCACGCTAACTTCTCGAGGTCTTTCCGAAGGGGTTAGGACACGTGAGTCTCGATCTGCGCTTCATCCTCGAGATCGACGGACAGCCGAGCGCACTATCCGCATACACTCGAGGATATGTCGCGGGCTGTGTTATTGATTTCGTGGTAGCCGGGAGGATCATTTACCTCGGTGGAGTTTGCGTATAACAACAGCTACCATTCTAGTATCCAGATAGCGCCTTATGAGGCCTTATACGGGAGGAAGTGCAGGTCACCGATAGGCTGGTTTGATGTGGGCGAAGTTCAGTTAGTCGGGCCAGACTTGATTCAGCAGGCGGTGGATAAGGTGAAGCTTATCCAGGAGCAGTTATTGTTAGCTCAGAGTTGACAGAAGTCGTATGCAGATAATCGGCGTCGACACTTGGAGTTTGAGATGGAAGATTGGGTCTTCCTGAAGGTATCACCCATGAGGGGCGTGATGAGGTTTGGGAAGAAGGGGAAACTTAGCCCAAGGTACATTGGGCCTTACCAGATTGTCCGTAGGGTAGGCAAGGTTGCCTATGAGTTGGATCTGCCTTCCGATCTGGAGGCAGTACATCCAGTTTTTCATGTGTCTATGTTGCGAAAGTGTATCGGAGATCCATCTAGAGTGCACCCGATTTGTGATGTCCATGTGACAGATGGGTTATTGTATGAGGAGAGTCCTATAGTGATACTCGATCGTCAGGTTAGGCGACTGCGGACAAAGGATGTGACTTTCGTCAAGGTCTTATGGCGGAATGAGAACAGAGAGGAAATGACATGGGAAACAGAAGAGGACATGATGAAGAAGTATCCCCACTTATTCCCTACACCTCCAGGTAACCCACTTTCCTGCTTGTTAGTTTTAATTTGGCATATATGCTTAAGTATTGTTGTGGCCATGTAGAGCGTCCTTATTTGCAAGAGGAATAGTTAAGAGGGTCTATGTCGATATTTTGATTTGAGTAAGCGTAGAAGGAACATTCGGGACGAATGTTTCTAAGGGGGAGAGAATGTTACACCCCGTAATTCAGGTCATGCTTATGAGAACGTACGAAAGGAATTAAGATTTAAATTTTAGAAAGATAGGTTGACAGAATGTTATGGACGGGTTTTAGTCAACTTTGGGGGCGGTTTATGCCCAGTTACCTTAGGAGTTCCTAGGTGTTTCAAAAGCCTAGTATGTAGTTCGTTGAGTCTAGTTCCCAACGCAACAAACCGCTCGTCGATAGGGCATCGGAGTAGAAAGTTATGGGAGTTACAAGTTCAGTGCGCAGACAAGAAGGAGAGTATTTTCAGTCTGATGCCACAGCGCCGCGGCGCCGGATGCAGGGCCGCGGCGCCAGATATACTGGAGTTCTCTGAAGTTACAGCACCGCAGCGCCGTATGTGCTGAAGTTCTCGGAGGTTTCAGCGTCGCGGCGCCGGCTGCAGGGCCGCGGCGCCGAGGCGGGATTTTTGCAAAAACTGGGGGAAAAATCAGAAGATATTTTTTTCTAAAGGCCATGGGAGGGTGACAAGTGTCCCTCCCATATGATTGTGATGAAGTCCTATTTATTGTCCAAGTCTTGAAGACTTGGTCATTCTTCAAGAACCCCCTTCTCTCTAAAACTCCATCTTCCTTCTCTCTAAAAATCCCTCTTCCTTCTCTCTAAATTTTTTTTCTCCCTTCTCTCTAAAAATTCAAGGAAAACCAAGGCCTAGAGAAATTTCGGAAAGGCGGAAAGAAGGAAATATGTTGACAAGCTTGTAGGAGGTTGGTGGAGGTGATTGTGGAAAGAGGGCAAGTGAGATTTGTTGGACTATTTTTGGGTGAACTCTAAGGTAACAATCCATTCTCCTTTTTAAGTAAATTGTGTTGCATGTTGAGGAAGAAAGGACTTATAGTTGTCAATATTGCTTTTAGGTATATAACATGTAGGAATAGCGATTTGGATTTGAAAGGATTGGATAAGGATGATATGTGAGCATGTTATAACCAAGATACTACCTTAAACTTATTGGATTATTTTAATATGTATTGTGGGGCAGAATTTTACACGTCCGGTTAGGCGTGTAATCCCCTTGTATTACTGAATTGTTAGGCCTTGATTATGGCATGTTGGCTATTGATATCGGACCTTGAAAAGGTGGAAAAGTATGTAGAAACAAAGGAAGTGATGTCCAATTTTTTCGTAGAATAAGGAACTTTATACTTAGAATATTCGACGAAGAAGTCTAGACCTTAATAGACGTATTTGATTATTATAGGTTGATACTCTACGCGCGGCATATTCGACTTGGCAAGTGGATTTAGCCGAGGAGGTATGTGATTCTTTCTATCCTCTTGAGCATGATATTTGTGAAATATATAGTACGGTAGACGTACGTATGTTAACTGAATTTGGTTTCACTTTGATGTCCTTTGACTTGAGTTCTAAATGTTAAGAATCTTGAAATATTTCAAAAAGAGTTATGAATCATTATTCGGAAGGAAATTAATACTTGGTTTTAAAAGAATAAGTTCTTTTGGTTTTCCAAACAAATGTGAATGTTTTGATTTATTACAAAGTTTAAGTGTTATACTAGCTTTATGAGAAGTTAGTTATAACGACTTAAGGAAGATAGAAAGAACGATTTACTTACTTGTTTATAGAAGTCTTGTAATGATTTTCTGAAGGTGTGGGAAGTTGGTTTGATAATCAAATATGTTATGATGCTACGGGTGTTAGTGTATTGTGACTTTTGTTTTAAGGGGGTTTCTTGTTGTGCTTATGTTGATTACGATAAGCCGGTTGTGCTGGTGTTATATCACTTACCCCCATGACTTGATACATGTGCCGCGGGTTAGATACCCCCGATGCGAGGAATACCTCATGCGGGTCCATATGACCTATGCGGACTACGGTAGTCCAGGAATCACTCCGGGTGTGTTACGCCGATGCGAGGAATACCTCATGCGGTCCAAGTGGCCATGCGGACTACGGTAGTCCAGGGAAATGTCGCGGGTTAGCTACCCCCGATGCGAGGAGTACCTCATGCGGGCCCAGGTGGCCTATGCGGACTACGGAAGTCCAGGATTAGGCTCGCATAATCAGACTATGGACGAATGGCCCTGCTTCGATCATTAGCAGCCTAGAAAAGACCGGTTGCGTTACACCTGTTTGCTCTTATTTATGTTGTGGCACTATGTGCGGTTAATTGGTTTTTCATACATATCTGTGGATTTGGTTTGGAAATGTTATGATTTCATTACAATACTTTCAGTTTCACATACTTGGTACCTGTTGTACTGACCTCCTTCGGGGGGCTGCGTTCATGCCGCAGGTCGAGGTACATCGGTTGTTGATCCTCGCTCTTAGGATCACCGATCGCTTTGGAAGCCCCGTTTCTCCGGAGGCTTATCTTTTGGTATGATTTCCTGTCATTGTAGATTCATGTACATTCAGGGGTATGACGGGGCCCTGTCCCATCATAGTTGTTACAAACTCTTAGAGGTTTGTAGTCCTGTTGTAAAAAATTGGGTTTTGTAAAGGATGTAACTGTTCAGTTTTTGTTATATATATTTATAGAAAGGTAACCATTTTGGTTAGCCTGTTTCTTATTTTATATTGTTTCATGTTTATGAGTTTACTTCCGCTGGTTTTTCTCTGATGTTGTATCACTAGGGTGCCCGGGAAGGCACCAGTCCCGGGCCCGAGGTCGGGTCGTGACAGACCAGAACGATGAAAAACCAGCAGCCCTTTCATCGGCGATCCCTTTACCCGTCGGATAAACGTCGGATAACCCATAACCTCTACCTGACACCACCATACCCATAAACCCATCATTTCCCCCTGACATTGCCGCACCAACATGTACACCCCCGAAAACTCGCCGACACCACCATCCTAAAACCATCATCAACATCACACATGCCCTGTCCTTGTTTTGAAACATCGAGCCATGCACCTAGTAACCCTCAATAGTAGCTCTTATATCTCCCATCAATCCCTTTAGTTCAAATTTTTCCAACGGTTGGAAGAAGAAATTGAGGGTTCCAAATTCGGTATAAATACAACTCCTTCGGGTTGTGTTTAGGGGACCGAAGATCAGAGTTTTAAAAGCTTAGAATCAAAAATTCAGTTTGTTCATTTGCATCAAAATTCTGAGTCTTAGTCTGAATCGAAGAGCAAAACTCGCATCTTTTTACTTCCAAGGAAATCGAAAATATGTTTGCAAAAGCCTAAAACACACACACACAAAAATTCGGTTTGGTTTACTTGGAAATCTTTACAAACAACTCAGAAAGAAAGTCTTTTACTCTCAGGTTTGAATTCGAACAAAAATCTACAAATCCTTAAAACTTTCCCCTTTTTAAATCGCATAGCATTAAAACATCTCCGAGCGGAATCGACGAGTCGAAACACGCCTCGGTTTGCTAAACGGAGAAGGTAAACTTGATTTCCTCTCGATTTTAATTCATTTTTGTGTTTTTATGTGTTTTTTTAATGTTTTCTGCTGATTAATTATGTTTGGCTATATTTGTTTATGTTACTGTTTTCTATTAATGCTTGAATGCAATATTGGATCAGTCTGCTTTAAATAATTTAAGTCTGTATATGTTTATCTAAGTTACTGAATAGATTTGTGTTTGTTATACCCACTTGCTTGAAGGAACATGATATTGGTAATGTAGTGTTTTCATTGATAGTTGCTACTGTCTAATGGTGTGCTTACCTATTTTTTAGGGCCATTAATATTTGAACATGCTATGTTATTGTCATATTCAGCACTGTGTGATAGGTGTTTATTATTTTAATATTGTTTTCAACAAATGATTTATGACTGGTATAAGGTCTAGATATGGTCTGTGTAAATCCAAGTCTGAGATTGGTGTTCATATCCATTATATGATAGGATTATAGGAAAAATGAAGACCAAAGATCATGCCTATGTAATCTAGGAATATATATGTTGGTCGGTTTCCTGTTTTGCTGTGAATGATGGATGGCAAGGTAGTTTAAGCTTTGAATCCTGTACAACTCTTTAAAATAATATGTATATCATGTTTAGACCATGATGAAAACCTGTTAGTATAACCATACAATGCATGTCTCAATGTTTGTTTAGATTTTACATGCCTGACCAGTGTTCTTTGCCAGTCTAGGCTTAAAATTGGTTCCAATATAATCTTTAAGGTTTGGTTAGCTTGATATATGAATTATACAAGTCTGTGAACTTGATTTGCTTGTCTTGGTAATCTGGAAGTATACGTTCTTAGTTAAATTTTATGTTAAGCATGATATGAAGTTGCGCATGCCTTAAATATTATGTTAATGTGCTGATGTATACTCTCTGTTTTACACTGCAATCTGAAGTTATCATTTTGTCTATGTTATATGTAAAGTATACATGTGATATATTCCAATGTACACAAGGTGGAAAGCCTAGATGTATCATACATTGTATATCTAAGCTCTATAACTTTGTATATCTTCCTTACTCTCTTTTGAAATGTATATGTTTGGTTGTATATTTGTGATATGTTCCAATGTATACAAAATATAGAAGTTCGGGTAGCCATCCGGTGTATACCTAGCTATATACTTTTTATACCCCTGAAATACATCATGTATATTTGAATATCCCCTGCATATCAACCTTCCTATGTATCTCTGTGTGAATATGGGCTCATATGTGTTAAATACGCATATTGGACAGATTTGTTTCTTCTTTTAAACCTGAAATTCTCCATCTCCATTGGGCCTGCACTATTATCCCGAAGCCCAGTTTTTTTATTAAAACTATTTGAGTGTTGTTTTGGGCTGATTGATCCCTCTTGTAAATCTAAAATTTATGCTTTCTTGATTGGGCCTACCTGCTCGTTTTCTCCTCTAAAAACTGAAGATAATTCTCATATTTGGGCATGTTTATATTTTTCGTATACCTCTTGATATACGAGTTGATTCGTTTCTTCTTGTAAACTTGAAATTTTATCTTTTGAGGCCTGTTCTTGATGTTCTCTGTCTAAACTGTCCGTACCCAAGGCTCAATGCCTTGGGTTGGACAGTGTTTCGGCCTTTACTGCTTGCATTCGTTATGTCTTTGGAGTAATATAATACAATTAAGTCATATGCATGTTTGAGTATGTGATTATTTGTCTATTTAATTGTTGATAAAGTTTGGAATATATTCTAATTCTTTTTATCTTCTTTTATTTGTTTACATGAAATGCATCGGGAGCAACGAAGATTCTCGTTACGAGACTCATCATGACTTTGTCAAGTGAATACCCGCATCCAACACGTTGCATCTTCCTGTTTCGAAATTCCTAAACAAAATAGGGCGGGATGACATCGTCACTCGCTTTAGTCGCTTTAATTCTTTAAATTTCGTCATCTTTATTTATCGTCTTGTTATTTTATTATGTAACCCTGTATAATTATTGAAATGCTTAGAATAGTTAGGCCTAGATTAATAATTAGAAAGGGGTAGTTCTAAAATCGGAAACCCAACGCTAGCTTATTTTAGGCTCGTTATGCATGTCTAAGCTTTCAAAACAATTTGATCACCTTTTTATTTGCATGATTAATCATAAAAAGTAAGGTTTTACTTTTACCTAATTTGCTAAAAAATAACCTTTCACAAAAATCGTTTCTTGGTATTATAAACAAAATTGTTTTCTCTTTACTTTCAATTGCCAAAACATAAGTATTTTACAAATAATATAAATGCATACTTTTAACTATATATGTATTCTTATAAACAAGTTTTACAACTCTTTTATGTTGTCAAAAATGCATCTTTTTTGTTATTAAATACTTGCAACATCTTTTACTTTACATTTCTAAAAACATGCATTTCTTAGTGTAATATTAAGCCAAAGTTTGATCGGATAACTGTATGTTAGCGGATCTTAAAGGATGTCTAACTCATTCCCTTTAAGATAATAAAGAACTCTTACCTAGAATCTTATAAGTTTCGCAGACCTTTTAAATGGAGATCATATGTAGCATTTTTATGCTATTTAGAGTGTCCTAATTTACTAAATAATTAGGTGGTGACTCCTAAAAAGCCGTGATTTAAGTCATTGAATCACTGCAAGCATATGTTGCACACCGTTGAGGCTCCGATCGAAATGGGGTGTGACACCAAGTTTATCACACCCCAATTTGGGATAGATGTGGCCGGCACCTGGTGCCTCAATTTCTCAAGCGTACCACTTTGAAACATAACCTCTGAACTCATAGAAACTTCGACCGACAAGGCCATAATGACCAAGAAAGGTATGGAGGTATAACCAACATACGTATAGGACCGACAAAGTCGCAATCTAGCAACATACGACGTCATCTGGACATGATAGCAAGAAAGGTAAACAACCCCACAGATATATATATACATACATACAAATAATACCGGCAAGGTCATCGTATAGCTTGACTAGTCAACATCCTGAAAAGGTCATACAAGTCATCTAGACATACATACCAGGTTTACAAACCTCTAAGAAAACACAACTGTCATGTGGTTAGGATAAGGTCCAAACCTACACATCATTTATTTATATATATAAGACTTAGCTCATGACCTCTGACTTTGTAGCGTCGGAAGAATCGAAGCTTACCAATAATCAACTCAACTCAACAGACTCCTACTGGAGAGGTCTATTTGTACCTCTACCTAAACCTGCAGCATGAAATGCAGCCCCCGGCAAAAGGGACGTCCGTATGACTGAAATGTACTTGTATGTCCGTCGGTAGTTCCATCATTGGGAAACAACCATAGATGTCGATTGAAAGATATCGTATCTTCCTCCATCACTGTCGGCGATTTTGACATCCAAACTACAGTGAAATAGCTACGAAAACACTATGTCAACCACCTTAATACCCGCCAAAAAACAAATAAAACCTTTCGATTGATAAAAGCTTCTCCCAAATTAGACTGTGGTGGAAGAAACACCAAACAATGTTAACAATAAATTTTCAATATTTGTTAGAATTTATATAAGTATTTTGAGTTCCTAAATATTAGGAGTTCAAATATCTTCCAAATAAGGAAATATTTAATAGTTAAAATTAAATTAATTTTAGACTCCTAAATATTGGGAAAATAATTAAATAACTAATTCCAAATATTAAAAAATAATTTATCAAATATTAAGAAAATAATTTGTGATTTTTGTCAGCAAACATTAAATCTTATGTCTTTTCAAAGGTATTTCATGGCTATCCCAATTTTCTAGCTCAAAATTCCTTTTGTTTTGTGACACAGGTATTTCAGATTAGTGGATTAGTTCAGGAAGTTAGTTAGCCGGTTTTAAGAAGTTAGGGTCCATAACATAATTAGATTTCATTCTATTCTAATCGAGTCTATAATCATTGTATTCATATCATTACAATCATGAATGAAACTATAATAATTTTTCCACTCTATTATGTTTCTTCTTCTCCAATTCTCCTTTCCCCTCCATATTTGGATGTCAATCTCAAGTTTTCTCCATAAAGGCTCATGAATCAACTCCTGAATTCTCGGGTTCACTCAATCCCTGCAATTCAGTTGTTAGTGGTATTAAAGCATTACAATTCTTAGATTATAAAATTTTTAGCTTTTCAAAACCATTTCGTAAACATTGAAATTAGCCTCTGAAATGTGGAAGAAAGCTTGAAATGTGCACTGAAATTGTTGGATAGATGGATCTTGAAGCAATAATTGGAGGAACAATCTCAGCCACAATGTGATAAGATATCTGATTATATACTTTTGACTTTGTGGTACCCTATTCTGGCTGGTTATTTTAAAAGACATTTGATTAAAAGAGCTTTGGTTCTGGATTCAGATTCTGCAACAACAGAACCAGAACTTCTTGAAGATATGATTCTTGCCACACATTTACGAAAAATAAAAATTTATTAGCAGCAGAACCAAAACTTCTTGAAGACATGTTTCTTGCCACACTTATCTAAATTTGGAAGAGATGCAGTCTCTCGTTACATGTTAGATCAAATGCCTGATAAAAATGGGATATAAAAGAATAATATGATATCTGATTATATACTTTTGACTTCGTGGTACCCTATTCTGGCTGGTTATTTTAATGTGAATTCTTGTAATGGTTTCATATTGGAATATGAGAATAACATTTTGGATAATGAAATGAATAAGCATAATGGAGTTGGTGCAAAACAATGGGAAGTGGATAAATTTATTATTAATAAAGGCCAGCAACAATTCTTTGAACTAGAATATGATCGAATTAAGCTTACGGGGGTGAAAATACAATTAACAGTAGAATTTGTGATGTATATTCAAAAGATGCTTGAAAGGAAGTGCTCTCGTGGAAAGCTCGTTGTGATACTATTATTTCCAAAATCGTGACTTCTTATGATTTATGGTTAATATGCTCATGTGCAGAGATTGAGAAATTAACCTTTATGATAATAGATGAAAGACCCAATACTAATTGCAGAAGAAAGAGAAAAAGTGTGGATTGATTGTTTTTTGTTATTAGTAACAATGGTATCAGAATTGTGGATTGAGGGTATGCGTATGGCTAAATTCAACAACACTCTGGATGATGAGTATTCCTTTAATTTGATGGAAGAAAAGCTAAAGAAACTAAAGTTAGATGAGTGTGAAGCATTTGGACTTGAATCACTTGAAGGAAAAATTCACATAGAAATGGTTGTAGATGACAACAAGGAAATGGAACTTGATAAACATGTCATGGAGATTAAAAGGGCTTTGGTAGCTCTCTCTGCTGAGATGAATAGTCCTGCTACGACTTTAGAAGTCCAGCTAACTTACTTGGGAGTTCTTTAATGTTCTCAAGACCAGATTTCTTGTGTTGATCCTTGTGGTCAAGGATCTTTTGCAGATGGAAGTATTTCAGATTAGTGGGTTAGTTCAGAAAGTTAGTTAGCTGGTTCTAAGAAGTTAGAGTTCATAACAAAATTAGATTCCATTCTATTCTAATCGAGTCTATAAATCATTGTATTCAAATTATTACAATCATGAATGAAACTATAACAGTTCCTCTACTCTACTATGTTTCTTCTTCTCCAATTCTCCTTTCCCCTCCATATTTTGCTGTCAATCTCGAGCTTTTTCCGTAAAGGCTCCTGAATCAACTCCTGGATTCTCGGGTTCACTCAATCCCTACAATTCTGCTATCATTTTTTCATACTTTTGTATGTAAAAAATTTCTAGACTAGCTTGGCCTATTATTTAGGAAGGATGATAAATTTTAAAGATCTAATAATTCTTAGTGCCTGTTTGGATTGGCTCTTTTGGGTATCCACTTTCGTGAAAAATGACAAAATTGACATGTTTGATTTGACTTTTCAGAAGGAAGCTAAAATTTATAGCTTCTGCCAGAAGTGCTTCATTTATTTCACAGGTTTTTAATGTAGCTTTTGTCACGACCCGACCTCGGGCCCGCGACTGGTGCCTTACCCCGGGCACCCTAGTGATACAACATCAGAGAAAATCAGCGGAATTAAAAACTTAAACATATGAACAATATGAAAAGAAACAGGCTAACCAAAACGGTCACCTTTCTGCATATATATATATAAAATCAAACAGTTACATCCTTTACAAACCCCGCCACAACAAAGATTACATGCACCTCTAAGAGTTTTTATAACCACTATGACGGGAGAGGGCCCCGCCATACCCCTGAATGTACAAGTACCTACAATGACAGGGGACTATACCAAAAGATAAGCCTCCGGAGAAACGAAGCTTCCCAATACGCAGAACTGTGATCCTAAGAGCGAGGATCAACAACTGGTGTACCTCTACTTGCGGCATGAACGCACTTCAAGGAGGTCGCATAACAGTACCAAGTATGAAATCAAAAATATTGTAAATGAAATCATAATCGCCACGACCAAACCGGGCGCGATCGTGCCTTACCCCGCACCCAAGTAGTCAAACAACATCGAGAGAAAATCGGAAATTAAAACTCATACATGATAACCAATGAAAAGAGAAAACAAAGCAACCAAGCGGTTACCTTTTCTCAAAAATAACTAACACTGACGGCCATAATCCGCCTACATCGATTACTGCACTTAAGAATTTTTATAACATCTCTCGACGACAGGGCCCGCCATACCACGAATGTACAAAAGTTCTACAACTTCAGGAACCGTACCAAGTGACAAAGTCTCCAAGGAATGGAGCTTTCGAGAATCGAACAATGATCCAAAGGGTGCGGATCAACAAGCGATGTATCTCAACTGCGGCATGAACGCACTGGGCGGGTCGACAACAGTGCCAGTATGCGAAGCAGAAAAAATATCGTAAATGAAATCATAATAGTCTATAAGGAAAACAGAGACATGTATGATAACCAAACTACGAGACACCACGATATACGCTGATTCCAAATCAAATCACATCAAGTCGAGACTCACGCCCGAAAGATCATTACTCAAAGTGGACGATACTGCTGGCTACCCAACGTGTCGGTATGTCCAACCCAATAACAAGATAGTACTCATGGACGATACTCGGCTACCCAACGCGTCGATGTCCCAACCAATAACAAGATAATACTCACCGTGGACGCATACTGCGTGGCTACCCAACGGGTCAAGATGTCCAAACAAATACCCAGATAATACTCACCGTGGACGATACTGCGTGGGCTACCCAACGTGTCGGTATGTCCAAACAAATACCAGATAATACTCATCGTGGACGATACTGTGGCTACCCAACGTGTCGATGTCCAACCGGGCTTTACAAGATAACACTCCTAATGGAAGCATACCCGTGGGCTACCCAACGCGGTCGATATGTCCCAAAGGATCAATATAGTGGAAGCATACCCGGGCTACCCAACGTGTCGATATGTCCATCATACCACCCGATATCCGCCCTCCGTCGAGACTCGAGCACAAAGTCAAACACTTGCACAACAACAAAACTATCACCACAAGCGGCAAGTTACACACAACTCAGTACCTTCGCTTAAGTCGACAAACCGGGTTCCAACCCCAAAATACTACATTCTTTCCTACCTTCAAAGACCTCTCACGTAGAAACCATGCGATACTATCACAATAGTATCACACACATTCATGTTTAAAACACGACTTCAAACACAATTAACATAACGTCAAGTATACCTTTTAAAAGTCCAAGTAATTAACTCCTTTAAGGTCAAGTATTCCTACCTTTTAAAACTAAGTCATTTACTTTTCCTTAAGAAAAGTTCGATATCTGAAAACAAGTGATTTATACTTTCAAACTCAAGTTACTTCTCTTTTCCAAAATCCAAGACATTATCCTTTGCAATCCATTAAGTTCATTCTTTGGAATTTTAATAAAAGTCAGAAAGTGTTATCAATGATTCTCATTTAATCAGCCATGATCTAGGAAATGTAATATCCTTTTGTCGTATCTTAGTTTCGATGCAGATGGAGGTTTCTAATGGTTTTAATATAATCAATTAGTGAAACCATTTCCTTTATTAGCTACAGTGATGGTGTGTTCGATACTTGTTCCCACTTTCAAATCCATTTCACATTCTTATGCCGTTATACCTAACTTCCCATAAAGCTAGTATAACTCTTAAGTTTTCAAAAACCAAGTATTACTCATTACTCACGAATGAGGTTTTACAACTTTTGAATACATTACAAAACTTTCACAATTCTAAGTTAAGTCTCTTATCTTACAAGATCAAGTCTCTTAACTTCTACCAATCAACAACCGTTCTTTTACTCACATAAAGTTGTTATAATCGACTTCCCATAAAGCCGTTATAACCCCTTTATGTTTTAAACCAACCAATTACCACATAAACATTTATGAGACCAAGAGGGCTCATTCTTTAAGACCGAGTGCCCATTACTAACTGGATAAGACTTACTACTCTTACACCTAATGAAGCCCTTTACACTTCATAACAAGTCAAGACACAATTTGGAAAATCAATTTCCTTTAACACACGTAGCCAACCGCACTATATATTTCACAAATAGTCATGCCAAGAGGATAGGAAGAATCACATACCTCGCGACGATTGTCGACACTAAGCAAAATGCTCCTCGACTATCTCCTTAAGAAGAATATGCTACACGTAGTACTTCAATCCTATAAGGGCCATAAAACGTCTATCAAACTCTAGTTTCAACGTAGAGTAAACTAAGTACAAGGCCCCTACATTCTACTTCTGGAAATTGACAGAACTTCCTTTGTTTCTATTAACTTGCCACCTTTCACAAGGCCGAAATCAACAAGGCTACAAGATCCAAATCTAAGCCAACTTAACTATAACAAATTTCAGGCTCACAAATCTATACAAACTTAACTATAACAAATTTCAGCTCACAAATCTATTCAAACTCTAAATATAATGACCTCAGCTCACAGATCTATACTACTATCACAAGTAAAAACTCAAATCCAAGAGGAAGGAAACTTTTACCTTTTGGAAAAGCCCACAAGCCCTTTTCTTCCACTTCCTTTCCACAAACTCGTCCACGAAAGCTTCCCACAAGTTCACCAACACCTTTTTCCTCCTTGCCGCCCAACAGCTTCCCTAAGGCCAGTTTCTCAAAACCTAGAGAAGGGAGAGGGTTTTCTCTTGGGAGGGTTTGAATGAAATGGCCAAGTCTTCCAAGACTTGGCCCTAAAGTAGGCTTCTATCATTGGTCAAAGGATGGGAGGACACTTGTCACCCTCCCATAGGCTCCTTATAAAAATATCCCCGATTTTTCTCCTTACCCGAGAAAATCCCGCTGGCGCGCGCCCGCCACGGCCATGGCGCTAACACTTCGAAAAAATAATTGCACGCACGCGCCGCGCCCTGCGATTCGGCCGGGCGCTTCAACACCCGCAGACTCAAGATAATCGCGCGCCACGCTTCTCCGGCCATACGCTGAACCCCCGAATCAAGTCATCGCTTACTTGATCACGCGCCAAACTTGAAACTTCCATAACTTTTGACTGATGTCCAATCGATTTAACGGTTGTCGTTGGGACCTAGATTCAACGGACTACACACTAGGCCTTTTAAACACCTTACAATCCTTAACAACTGGGGTCCAATACTCAAAGGTAAACTCAAAATCCTTCCAACACATGTTTGCCAACTTATCTATCCTCTAGAATTTACTGGTGTAACATTCTTCCTCTCTTAGAAACATTCGTCCCGAATGTTCCTTCTAAGTCTTCAGAACATGCGCATGGTATAGTCTTCACTACTATACCTACCACAACTCATTTATGCCTCTCATGGCCATAATATAGAAATCACGCATCTCCAAATTCCAGCTAACCGGGAACTCACCTCAACGTGCAAACATCCCTATATTCTCCGCCCTTGGTCTACAGGATACTCGCCTTACTCCTGCACCTTCCTTGTACACTCACACCCTCTCTAGTACACGCCCACAATTCACCATCGCTCAAGCTTTCTACCACCTGAGTCACTACCTCCAACTCGTCCATCTTACTAATCCACGCCATGGAAGCTACCACTCCCATCACAAACTACTCATGGAATCATCACACAAAACTCCATGTATACCATACACTCCGACAATGATCAACATGAAAGGCTTCTACCCAAGACGGCTTTACATCTAAGGTCTCAAAATTTTTCTCATTCCCAAACTTACCCTCTTTAATAACCATGCTTCCAAAACACATTATATACACAAAGCTACCCAACATAGCACTCAACACATCACCACAACATCAAAGCATACAATACTCTAGAGGTTAAGAACATACGTAACTATTGCTTCACTTCCTTCTTGTCGTTCTACTCATGTTCTTTCCTGACGACGCACAAAAGGAGGAGGTGAATCGCCCATCGATCCCGAAGCTGAATCTCAACCTCCGCGCTATCTCTGGGACAATTCCTTGCAAAATGGCTACCGCCGCATATAAAACAGATTCCCTATTAGCACGACACTCCCATCGCGAGCCTACCACAATGGTCACAACGAGGTAAGGGTGGTCCCATCCGACTAACATCCCCGATCCCCAAAACTCAAACCTCGAGCCCGACCGCCTCGAATTTTTCAACGCCCCGACGATCGAGGTGGAGCACTCATCGGGCGGAGGCGCATAACTAACTCGCCCGAGGCCGCCCCGAAGGTCACCAGGACCTGCCGCCTTGGCCCTACTCTGCTGATCTTGGTCATTCCGCGACTCACGTGCCTCACATCCGCGCATGAGCTCGCGTGCGGCAATGTCCATGCCCTACCAAGAGCTACTCCCGAGCAACTCTCGCCAAATAGTCATCAAGCCCTCGTGACATAGCGGTGCACTCGCCCTCCATGTCGGCTACTAACGCGGGACGCATCGAGCTAGTGAGTTAAACTCCACGTTGTACTTCAACCACGCTCGCTCGCCTCAACATCAAAAATGGCCGGCCCGAGTCCTCTCATCCGCGAGGCAAGAAATGTGCAAGAAATGCCTCCGAGAACTCGCCCCATCTCGGAAGTGCATTCTCCCCGACAGCTCCCACGAATCAAACCGGGCCGATCGCGGTATCACGCAGCCGTCGAACCTAGGACCACCGACTCGGTCTCCGATGCCTTGATCACTCACGATCCGTCAGAATCGCTTGATGAACTCGCGGATCATCCTCGTGCCTCGACCAGAACTCGCGGGCCACAACTCGTAAAGTCCCGCACTCAAACTATCCGATCTCGTGAACCATCGGTGCATCGAACCGCTGGCCCACTATCCTCGTGTTCGCCACAACCCCGCCAATAATCGCCAACTCGCGTAACCCATCTCTCTCGCCTCCGCATCGCGGATGGAGGCTCGTATCTTGTGGTCTCAGAGGCCGCCGCTTCTACTCGCAGCCTCCTCGCCGCTTTGCCTTCGGGCCTCGGTTGCCTTCGCAGAGGCATAACCGTAAAAACGAAACACGCCGGAGGGTCCAACTTACAACAGCCTCTAAGGCACGATCTCGTAATGAGAAGAATAAAACCAATCCTAAATGTCTCGCAATTTCTCGACGATTATAGATGTGGTGCACAACACATCGATAATCAAGACTTACTTAGACACGGTGCAGACACTTTCCGAGGACTAATCGCTTCGATACCACTTGCCACGACCAAACCGGCCGCGATCGGTGCCTTACCCGCACCCAAGTAGTCAAACAACATCGAGAAAATCAGCGGAAATTAAAACTCATACATGATAACCAATGAAAAGAGAAAACAAAGCAACTAAGCGTTACCTTTTCTCAAAAATAACTAACACCGAACAGCCATAATCCCCGCCTACATCGATTACATGCACTTAAGAATTTTTATAACATCTCTCGACGGACAGGCCCGCCATACCCCGAATGTACAAAAGTTCTACAACTTCGGAACCGCATCAAGTGACAAAGTCTCCGGAATGGAGCTTTCGAGAACCGAACAATGATCCAAAGGGTGCGGATCAACAAGCGATGATCTCAACTCATGGCATGAACGCACTTCGGCGGGCCGCATAACAGTAGAGTACGCGAAAACGTAAAAATATCGTAAATGAAATCATAATAGTCTATAAGGAAAACAGAGACATGTATGATAACCAAACTACGACACCACGATATACGCCTACCAAATCAAATCACATCAAGTCGTGGACTCACGCCCAAAGATCATTACTCAAAGTGGACGATACCGCGCTACCCAACGTGTCGGTATGTCCAACCCAATAACAAGATAGTACTCACGCTGACGATACCGGCTACCCAACGTGGTCAAGATGTCCCAACCAATAACAAGATAATACTCATCGTGGACGATACTGGGCTACCCAACGGGTCAAGATGTCCAAACAAATACCCGATAATACTCACTGTGGACGATACTCGGCTACCCAACGTGTCAAGATGTCCAAACAAATACCCGTGATAATACTCATCAGGACGATACTGCGGCTACCCAACGTGTCGCATGTCCAACCTGGGCTTACAAGATAACACTTAATGGAAGCATACCCGGGCTACCCAACGTGTCGATATGTCCCAAAGGATCAATATAGTGGAAGCATACCCGTGGCTACCCAACGTGTCGATATGTCCATCATACCACCCGACATCCGCCTCCGCCGAGACTCGGTAGCACAAAGTCAAACACTTGCACAACAACAAAACTATCACCACAAGCACAGTGTTACACACAACTCAAAGTACCTTCGCTTAAGTCGACAAACCGGTTCCAACCCCAAAATACTACATTCTTTCCTACCTTCAAAGACTTCTCTTACGTAGAAACCATACGATACTATCACAATAGTATCACACACATTCATGTTTAAAACACGCACTTCAAACACAATTAACATAACGTCAAGTATACCTTTTAAAAGTCCAAGTAATTAACTCCTTTAAGGTCAAGTATTCCTACCTTTTAAAACTAAGTCATTTACTTTTCCCTTAAGAAAAGTTCGATATCCGAAAACAAGTGATTTATACTTTCAAACTCAAGTTACTTCTCTTTTCCAAAATCCAGACATTATCCTTTGCAATCCATTAAGTTCATTCTTTGGAATTTTAAGAAAAGTCGAACTTGTTATCAATGATTCTCATTTAAGCACCATGATCTAGGAAATGTAATATCATTTTGTCTTATCTTAGTTTCTACGCAGATGGAGGTTTCACCGGTTTTAATATAATCAATTAGTCGAAACCATTTCCTTTATTAGCTACTGCGATGGTGTGTTCGATACTTGTTCCCACTTTCGAAATCCATTTCACATTCTTATGCCGTTATACCTAACTTCCCATAAAGCTAGTATAACTCTTAAGTTTTCAAAACTAAGTATTACTCATTACTCACGAATGAGGTTTTACAACTTTTGAATACATTACAAACTTTCACAATTCTAAGTTAAGTCTCTTATCTTACAAGATCAAGTCTCTTAACTTCTACCAATCAACAACCGCTTTTTACTCACATAAAGTTGTTATAATCGACTTCCCATAAAGCCGTTATAACCCCTTTATGTTTTAAACCAACCAATTACCACATAAACATTTATGAGACCAAGAGGCTCATTCTTTAAGCACCGAGTGCCCATTACTAATCTGGATAAGACTTACTACTCTTACACCTAATGAAGCCCTTTACACTTCATAACAAGTCAAGACACAATTTGGAAAATCAATTTCTTAACACACGCCAACCGCACTATATATTTCACAAATAGTCATGTCAAGAGGATAGAAGAATCACATACCGCGACGATTGTCGACACTAAGCAAAATGCTCCTCGACTATCTCCTTAAGAAGAATATGCTACACGTAGTACTTCAATCCTATAAGGGCCATAAAACGCCTATCAAACTCTAGTTTCAACGTAGAGTAAACTAAGTACAAGGCCCCTACATTCTACGGAAATCGACGTAACTTCCTTTGTTTCTATTAACTTGCCACCTTCACAAGGCCAAATCAACAAGGCTACAAGATCCAAATCTAAGCCAACTTAACTATAATACCTCGTGCTCACAAATCTATACAAACTTAACTATAACAGCCTTCAGCTCACAAATCTATTCAAACTCTAAATATAAACCTCAAAGCTCACAGATCTATACTACTATCACAAGTAAAAACTCAAATCCAAGAGGAAGGAAACTTTTACCTTTTGGAAAAGCCCACAAGCCCTTTTCTTCCACTTCCTTCCACAAACTCGTCCACTGCTTCCCACAAGTTCACCAACACCTTTTTCCTCCTTGCCGCTCCAACAGCTTCCTAAGGCCGTGTTTCTCAAAACCTGCAGAGAAGGAGAGGGTTTTCTGGGAGGGTTTGAATGAAATGGCCAAGTCTTCCAAGACTTGGCCCTAAAGTAGGCTTCTATCATTGGTCAAAGGAGGAGGACACTTGTCACCCTCCCATAGGCTCCTTATAAAAATATCCCCGATTTTTCTCCTTACCCGCAGAAAATCCCGCCGCTGCGCTCGCCACGCCAGCGCTAACACTTCGTAAAATAATTGCATCGCAGCGCGCCGCGCCTCGTGATTCGCCAGCCGCTTCAACACCCGGGCAGACCAAGATAATCGCGCCGCGTTCTCCTCCGGCCGCACACAACCCCGAATCAAGTCATCGCTTTTGATCGCGCAAACTTGAAACTTCCATAACTTTTGACTGATGTCCAATCGATTTAACGGTTGGGCGTTGGGACCTAGATTCAACGGACTACACACTAGGCCTTTTAAACACCTTACAATCCTTAACAACTGGGGTCCAATACTCAAAGGTAAACTCAAAATCCTTCCAACACATGTTTGCCAACTTATCTATCCTCTAGAATTTACGGGGTGTAACAATAACAGTCTATATAAAACAGGAGACATGTATGATAACCAAACTGCAGTACACAACATATATTAGCAGTCATGTCAAGTCAGGGACTCACGCCCGTAAAGTCATCATTCAAATATAACCCGGGAATTTAACTCAAGACAATACCGCATGCCCAAGATCTTACTTCCTGTATAAGCATGGCCATGGAACCATCCTAATGGACGCATACCCGTGGACCATCCATCGTGTCAGTATGTCTAAAGGAAATGACAATATAGCACTCATAGTGGAAGCATACTCGTGGGCCACCCAACGTGTCAGTATGTCCAAAGAAAATAACAAGATAACACTCCTACGAAGATACCCGGGCCACCCATCGTGTCAAGATGTCCAAAGGAAATAATAAGATAACAATCATAATGGAAGATACTCGGGCCACTCAACGCGTCAAGATGTCCAAAGCAAATAACAAGATAACACTCCTAATGGAAGCATACCCGTGGGCCACCCATCGTGTCAGTATGTCCAAAAGGAAATAACAACATAACAATCATAATGGAAGCATACTCGTGGGCCACCCAACGTGTCAGTATGTCCAAAGCAAATAACAAGATAACACTCCTAATGGAAGCATACCCGTGGGCCACCCATCGTGTCAGTATGTCCAAAAGGATCGATATAGTGAAAGCATACCCGTGGGCCACCCATCGTGGTCGATGTCCATCAATCAACCAGATAGTCCTCCCATCGAGACGCCAGAGTACGTAAATACAACACTTGCACAACAAAGGCTATCACCACAAGCATAGGCAAGTTCAACATACTTTTAGACATTCATTTTTTGACCACAAATTCGGGTTTCAACCCCAAGGTACTGCGTACGTTAATTCTTTAAAAAGATCCATTTCTTTCACAAAAAGTTACACGATACCCGTAGTATCAAAATAGAGTAACTATCTTTTTAAGTAAACCAAAACAATTTCCATACCTTTTTTTTAAACCATCTTAAGACAAAACCATGCCTTTCTTTTAAACCAAAACACTTCAAATTCCTCAAGTTTCTTTTCTTTTAGAAAACAAGTTCCTTACTTTGGAATTTAAGAAAAAAATCAATACTTGTTATTAATGATCATAAAGCAGCCATGATCTAGGAAATGTAATACAATTTTGTCTTATCTTAGCTTCTATGCAGATGGAGGTTTCTACTGGTTTTAATAATAATTAATTAGTCAATACATTTTCCTTTATTAACGCCGCAGTTGGTTTGTCTGATACTTATTCTCATTTCCAAATCAATATAACTTATTCCTTTTAAAACCCAATTACCCATTTCTCATAAATGCGTTTCACAACTTTTAACACAAACCAAGTCCTTAATATTTCACATCAAGTCATTTATAAGTCAAGTCTCTTATCTTTTAAAAACCCCAAACCATTTCTTTACCTACATAAAGTTGTTATAACAAACTTCCCATAAAGCCGTTATAACACTTTATGTTTTAAACCAACCAAATTGCTTAGCACACGACGCTCACCGCACTACATAGTTCACAACAATCATGCTAGAAGAGATAGAAGAGGTTCACATACCTCGCGACGATTATCGATAATTAGCAAAAGCTCCATAGTACTATACCCCTGCTAGCCTTTTCCACCCTTCCAGTAGAATACACTACTCGTAGTATTTCAACCTATAAAAGTCACAAAACGTCTATCAACTTCTCGATCTCTTCGTAGAACATTTCCAAGTACAAGGTTCCTTATTCTATGGAAAATTGGGCAGCACTTCCCCAGAACCACATAAATCTCTCCTCTATCAAGGCCCTCTACCAAGCCAACAACTCCAGCGGGGTTACACGCCTAACCGGACGTGTACAACACCGCCCCACAATAATACTACAAGTTCATCAGAATACACCCAATGTAAATACAGTTCAATTCTTTATAATCATCCTTCCAATATATCTTATACTCAATTCTAAACTACTATAACATGTAATATCCAATTACAATAGAAGGACTAAGATCATTACCTCGATAAGCCCAAAATTATCCAAGATTAATAAGTCGATCCTGAGCAACGTTTAGCTCCAATTCCTTACGTTCCAATCCGCTACAAGCGACCCTTAGATGCTCCTAACCAACTCCTCTTCAAGATCCAACTCCAAAATGTGAAGAACACTTAGGCTAAAATTTGGCAATGTTTCGGCCAAGGGGTATATCTAAGGCTAGGGGTGTGAAATCTTTTCCAACTCTTGGTACACAATCTTCCTAACACCCTAAGGAAGAATACTTAAAGGTTTAAGAATTTTTGGACAACATTAGCTCCTAAAATCAGCCCATGGCCGAGAGCTACACTCAAGAGGGAGGGAGTATTTTGCCTTGGAAATAAACTAAGTGTGGGATGAATAATTCGTGCACTCAAGGGGGGTATTTATAGAGAAAACGATGGCCAAGATCAAGGCAAGTGTGTGGTGAGATTGGGGGACAAGTGTGTGTGGGTCCCACCCTCCAAGTGTCTACACAAAGAAGAAGACAAGTGGCTTGCCACTTGTAAGGCCAAGGGACAGTTTGTCAGCCACTTGTCCCACCATTTCGCCCACATGGCCACCTAAGGGGTGACACGTGTCACCCCTACTGGCCCAAAATATTTCATCTCCGAAAATATCCAAATGCAAAAATCTATAAAACAAAGTGGCCCCATAAAATCAGAATTTCTCCGTGGCCCCACGTGACCAATTCCGGAAATAAAATTCCATAATTCTAATATAATCCAGGAAGTCCACATACCAAATCTGGGAATCCAATTCCCATTAACGAACCTCTTTCCTTCACAAAATCCGGAAACTTTTCCGTCGAAAAAAAACACATCTTTCTTCCTTTCCAATTTTACTGTCGTATTCTCGTACGTACGTCCTCACATACATACCCTGGAACTACGGGGTGTAACAGCTTTTTCATCAGAGATGGATCACGTTCAAGACTTAGTCTGCAATCAAATTATAGAGTACAGACAAAATTAGTATTGTAATAATTTTTAAATACTATTTGCACTTTAAATTACTATTGTAATAATATTCTACTAATATTTAAGTACTATATTGCACTTTAAATTCTATTATCTATTTTTAATTTTTATTTACATATTTCTATTTATTAGTAATTTTTCTTTATATGTATTGACTAAATGTCCATTTTGGTAATTCTACAAGAACAATTTTGATCAAAACTATCCAAACATCATTTATTGATAACAATCACTTTTACATTGTTGCATCCAAACATAAATTACTTCTAACAAAATCACTTCTGTCAGAAGCACTTCTGCCCACCGCCAATTCAAACAGACCCTTAATATTTGTAGTTTCTACAAAGTTCAAATAAGGAAAGATTCAATATTAGATATTAGAAAAATAATTAAATTTTAATTTAATCCAATGTAGAATAAGTTTTTATTTTGAAAGAATATATATATATATATATATATATATATATATATATATATATATTATTAGTGTTTATATATATTAATTTCAGAAAAAAGTAAATGATAGTTTTTTTTTCTTTTGTAGATATAAATTCTTTTAATGAAAAGCAAAAAATTCAATCGGCATTTCTAAGGTCCTTTGTGATTTTAATATAAATATAGATAGATAAATTACTACTATATATAAGAGGCAAGAAGCAGGCTGCTCTTCGTCGACATGCCTGCTTCTAGCGGAGGATATATACGGAATTTCAAATTATTTTTTTCCAGGTAAATGCAAATTTTATTACTAATAACAAAAGGAAAGTGGCTACAATCAGTCGTTGAGGTATCTCAAGCCTCAACGTAATGTAAACATGAAGAGAGGGAGGGGAGGAGTGGTCACTCAAATGGTGTCATTACAAGAAGGGATAAAATCATAGAGAACTCTATAAGATGTAGTTTTGATTCTTGCAATGACCTCTTCCGCCAGAAAGCATGTGCCTTCAAAGAGCAATGTGTTTCTTGCCCTCCAAATCTCATAGACCACAATGCAAAAAGTAAGCAAAATAGCTTTGGCTCGGATGCTTGTCCCGCGGTGATCTTTCTTAATCCACTTAAGGGAGCTTTCAACAGTTGTCATCTCTCTTCTAATACCCAACCAATCTTTTATGTTCTTCCAAATCACGTGTGTAGGGCAAGTAAAGAAGAGTGTTCCCTTGATTCATTTGCTTGCATGTAACCCGCAAGATTTATCCTCCAAGTTGAGATATGATAGAGTATCCTTTGTAGCTAACCGCTCGCAATTTAGCTACACAAGAAAAGAGAATTTGGGAGGAATGAAGCCTTTCCAAATTTGTGACATCCAAGGCTTTTTAACTCATGAGTGCGCAAGATATTATACACGAGGCTTGAATCAAATTTACCGTTGGCACAACACTTTGTAAAGCCGTCAATAGCATCACCATGGCTACCAAAGATAGAAACAAATTTGTCGCGAATCCCACAAATCCTTTTGAATAAGGGGGAGTCCCTAGGACGTACCTCATAGTCCCAAATTGTAATACCTCTCAAATAGTGGCTATTGATCCATTGGACCCATAGAGAATCATCATCCGTGTGAGTTTGCCAAATAGTCCTGGTGTTACACCCCGTAGTTCCAGGGTATGTATGTGAGGACGTACGTACGAGAGTACGACAGAAATATTGGAAAGAAAGGAAGATGTGATTTTTCGACGGAAAAGTTTCCGGGTTTTGTGAAGGAAAAAGGTTCGTTGATGGGAATTGGATTCCCAGATTTGGTATTTGGGCTTCTTGAATTATATTAGAATTATGGAATTTTATTTCCGGAAATTGGTCACGTGGGGCCCACGGGAGAAATTTACGGTTTTGTGGGGCCCGCTTTGTTTTTGAGATTTTGGCCATTAGGGATATTTTCGGAAGATGAAATATTTTGGACGAGTAGGAGGGCGACACGTGTCACCCCCCTAGGTGGCCTTGTGGTCAAATCACGTGCTGGCCAAGACAAGTGGCCAAGTCTTGCAAGATATTTTAGTTGGACAAGTGGCTTGTGGGGCCCACACACACTTGTCCCCAATCTCAACCACACACTTGCCTTCATACTAGCCCTTGGTTGTCCTATATATGCACCCTTTGTTGATGAAATCTTGCACACTTAGATATTTCAAGACTTGAGAAAGATGCTCATCTCCCTCCCTCTCCTAGCCTCTCGCCGAACACCCCTCTCTAACCTAACCTTGTCCAATAATTCTTAAACTCCTAAGTGTTCTTCCCTAGTGTATTAGGAAGACTCTTACCCAAAAGTTGGAAAAGATTTCACCCCCTAGCCTCAAAAAGGCCACCTTGGCCGAGAGCTCTTGTAAAGAAAAGCCTAAGTGTTCTTCACTTGTTTAAGTTGGTTCTTGAAGAGATGATGGTGAGGAGCTTCTTAGGGTGATTTGTGGTGGTTTGTAACATAAAGATTGGAGCTAAGACTTGCTTGGAACGACATTAAGTTCTTGGATAATTTTGGGCTATTTGAGGTAGTGAATCTTAACCTCTTTTGTGATTCGTCATTATACATATATTATAAGTATATTATGAAGTATGTAATATATGGAGTAAAGTTTGGAAGAGTTGGATCTTGTTAACTTGTTAAAAGAAAGGATTGGCCGCTTGCCATTAAAATGGTAAAACGTATCTTACTTGTGAAGAAGTAATTAACAAAGTAACTATAACTTATATTAAGAATGGAAATATGTTGGATGACTAATGAGTAAATTGGGTAAGTAAATGGACAAAGTTGGCCAAGGACCCCAACTTAAGGATCAGATTTACTTTGGACAGATTTACTTTGGACCGTATTTACATTGATCGTATTTACATTTCTCTGGGGAAGATTTTTCAATCGCGTTCGCTTGGGCGTGTGATCCTTTTAATTATTGTATTGTTATGGGCGTGATAGTAAACCGCGTACACGGGGCGTAATCCCTTCTTTTACTTATTGTTGTTATGAAGGCGTGATAGTAAACCGCGTTACCGTTTGGGCGTGTAATCCTCTTCTTTATGTTGTTTAATTATTACGCCTTATATATATATGGTATATATATTACGGTTATTCGGGCCTTGGAGAAAGATGGAAAAGTGAGTAAAAACGGGGGAAGTGCTGCCGAATTTTCCGTAGAATTAGAGGGCTTTTTTTTTGTATAAGTCTTCAATGGTGAGAAATGTTTGATAAAAGTACTATGACCGTTTTAGGAGTGGAGTACTACGTGTGGCGTGATCTACTTGGCTTAAGGAGTAGCCGACGGGTTGAAGTACTTGGAGCATTTTGCTATTTGTCGATAATCGTCGCGAGGTATGTGAACCTCTTCCTATCCTTTCTAGCATGATTGTTGTGAACTATGTAGTACGGTAGACGTACGTGTGCTAAACGAGTTTTGGTTGGTTTAAAACATAGGGTGCTATAATAGCTTTATGGGAAGTTAGTTATAACGACGTTATGTAGGTAAAAGAATGGTTTATTGATTGTAGAAGTTAAGAGACTTGATCTTAAAAGATAAGAGACTTGACTTATAAATGACTTGATTTTGAAAGTTAAGAGACTTGATCTTGAAAGATAAGAGACTTGACTTATAACGACTTGTTGTCACGACCCAGCCCCGGGGCCGCGACTGGCACCCTACCGGGGTACCCTATCAGGTGTGCATCAGAGAATAGCAGCGGAACATACATGAAACAAAATCTGTATAAGGTAAACATCACTAGCAAGCCGATAAGGCTGCCTTCTATAAAACATACTTAAACAAAAGTATAGTAATACAACTGGTTCTTATAGCCCAAAACACCAACGTGACTACGCACTTAGGAATAATAATCGTGGCGGACAGGCCCCGCCATACCCCGAATGTACAAAAGTCTATAACCTCGTGGAATCATACCAAAAGACAAGCCTCCGAGAGATGGAGCTTCCAAGAAATGAACAGTGATCCTAAGAGTGCGGATCAAGAAGTTACGATCTCGACCGCGGCATGAACGCACTCAAGCGAGGTCAAGATAACAGTACCAAGTATGTGAAATCGCAACATCAGAATGAATTCATAATAGTATATATATGAAGCAGGAGACATGTATGATAGCCAAACTACAAGACACAACATATACGCAGCTGTCAAGTCGTGACTCACGCCTCTAAGTCATCACTCAAATATAACCATAGGTCTCATGCCCATAATATCAATCGTGCGTGGAATTCTTCCTCACCGCCGGCGAATATGAGGTAACAACACTCATGAGTACATATGAATACTAGATCCCACTGATCATAAGAACTGACGAGGCAAGTACGAAGGCATAGCTACTGATCCACCTCGCATCCTCAATCGATCGGCAAGTACGAAAGCCACCTACCGATCCATCCGCATTCAACAATACTATAATCAAATCACGGTCGACCGGTAAGTGCGATAGCCTCTACGATCCACTCGGCCACATCACGATCGGCAAGTACGCAGGCTAACCACCAGATCCACCCTGCATCACACCACTTCGCCCTAACCCTGACCGGGGCAAGTACGAAAGCCAACTACCAGATCCACCGCATCACGCCTCGACCGGCAGTACGAGGCTAACTATTAGATCCACCTCGCATCGCAGACCTCCTGGAGAGCCAATCCATGGAATAATATCAACAGGAAACGAACCTCATTATGGCCGCGATACCCATGGAATCCTCCATCACCGGTGACGCCCAAATAGACTCATAATTACATGCTTTTAATTCGAATTGCAATACCATGCCTTTATATAAACCAAGACAATTACCATGCCTTCTTTTCACATAAACCAAGAGAATTCTTATTTAAGCAAGCCAAAGTACTTTTCAAGGCACACATAGAATAATTCTCAATTAAACAAGCCAAAGTACTATGTACGTACATTCTTTTCGAAAGCCTCTTTTTTATGTAAAATCCAAGATACTAACACTCGTAGTATCGAGGCGTGTCTATTTTTCAAAGTAAGTTACTACACCTTTAGAAAAATCATTTCATAGCTTGAAACCAAGTAACTTCAATTTTCCCACAATCTAGACAACTTATGCCCATTAATCAAAACAGACAACTTTCATAACCTTCCATAAAGTTATTATAACCAACTTCCCATAAAGCCGTTATACTAACTTTATGCTTTAGAAATTTACGACATCCTTACCCATTCATAAGGCCGTTATAACTAACTTCCCATAAAGCCGTTATAACTCCTTATGAACTGTTATACCCCGTAGTTTCAGGGTATGTATGCGAGGACGTACGTACGAGAATACGACATTGAAATTGGAAAGGAAGAAAGAGGTGATTTTTCCACGGAAAAGTTTCCGGTTTTTGTGAAGGAAAAAGGTTCGTTAATGGGAATTTGATTCCCAGATTTGGTATTCGGACTTCTTGGAATATTAGAGAATTATGGAATTTTATTTTCGGAAATGGTCACGTGGGGCCCACGGGAGAAATTTACGGTTTTGTGGGGCCCACTTTGTTTTCGAGATTTTGGCCATTGTGGATATTTTCGGAAGATGAAATATTTTGGACGAGCAGGAGGCGACACGTGTCACCCCAGGTGGCTTGTCGAATATTATTTGTGCACAACACCCGACAGAGTCGTTGACGAAACGCTTTACACAACTCGCGAGGATAAATTCCGGCTATGTCATTTCTAATTTTTGCAGATTTTTCCGAGAGACGAAACATTTTGGACCAACGAGAGGGCGATACTTGTCACCCTCTCATTGGGGACATTGGGCGGTATCAAGTGGACGAATGGGTGGCCTATTTTGTCATGGAGTTGGTAGGATATTTTTGTGTAGTAGTTAGAATGGACACTTGCCTAAATCCTCACCCTACACTTGCCTTGCACTTGGCATCATCTTGGCCATTGGTTGGCCAATGCTTGACCTATAAATACCCCATTTTAGATGAAGAGTTCTTCATCCACATTTCACTTTCCAAGTCTTGAAAATCCCTCCCCTTTCTTGTTGAGTTTTCGTCCAACATCTCCCCCCCCCCCTCTAGCCTTAGTGGCTTGGCCGAGAGCCCCCCCTCTCTAAAGCAAGCCCTAGTCGAAACACTACCCCCCCTCCCTTGGTAGAAATGTTGCCTTCTAGTATTGTTATAATGCCCAAATTACCCTAGCCCAAACCCCTTAGTACTTAGTTGAAGTTGTGAAGAACTTCTAAGGGTTCTCGAGCGCATTGGAGCGTGGGAGTAGAGAGCTAAACTTGCTCGGAGCGACTTTTATCTAGGATATTATTGGGCTTACTGAGGTAAATAACCTTATCCTCCTTTTGTAATTAGAAAATACATAACGTAGAAGTATAGGAATAAGTATAAATACTTGTAAGGATATCAAGAATAGAATTGAATGATATCACAAAGAAGGGTTTAAAAGAAGAATAATAGAATCAGATTTACATATGGGACTGCTTTCACAAGAGACTTGAGTAGCTCACCTGCAGGAAAGTGCTGCCCAAATGTCCATAGAATAGCGAACCCTCCGCTTAGAGTTTTGTACAAGATGCTCAGACGCTGATAGACGTATTTGATCGTTATAGGTTGATTCTCTCGCGCGACATATTCAACTTGGCGGTGGATTTCACGAGAAGGTATGTGATTCTTCCTATCCTCTCGAGCATGATATTTTAAAGAATATGTATATAGTATGAGACGACGTGGTGTTAATCGAATAATAATTACGGCAATGTCTTCAACTTAAGCCCGAATAATAATTACGCAATGTCTTCTGACTTAAGCCCGAATAATAATTACGCAATGTCTTCCGACTTAAGCCCGAATAAAAAGAATCAAGTAGTTCAAAAGAATTAAGAAACCTTTTAAGAGTAACACTTGGTTTTAAAAGCTAAGAGTTATACCACTTTACGGGAAGTTAGGTATAACGGCTTAAGAGTGATAAAAAGAATGATTTATTGATTTAAGAAAATAAGAGACTTGACTTAATTATACTAATATGAATTTTGTTAAAAAGTGTGAAACCTCATTCGTGAGTAAATAGTATTTTTGGTTTTCAAAGGAATGATGTTTTACCGATCAGAATGAATGTCGAACAAACCACAAGAATGGCTTAATAAAGTGGAAATGTTTTGACTAATAAAGTATTATTAAAACCAAGAGAAACTTCCATCCGCATAGAGCTAAGATGAGACAAAATGATATTACATTTCCTAGATCATGGCTGCTGTAATAAGATTGTTATGAACAATAATAACCTACTCACACATAAGGTATATGTTTCTCAAATTGTTTTAAAGGATTAAAACTATGAACTACGAAACCTTTCGAAAATGAGAAACTTGAGTAATTGAAATTAGGCAAACTTGAGCGTTGGGAAAAGAATGTTGTTACTTGATTTTACAAAGAGAAGTGTTTTGATTTACTTCAAAAGATAATCACTCTATTTTTATACTACGGGTATTGTGTGACTTTTGTGAAAGAAACGGATCTTTTAAAAAGAGTAATACATGAAGTACTTTGGGGCTAAAAACCCGAACTTGTTAACATAATGTAGAAAGTACCTTGTGTGAATAACTTGATTGTATTGATTTGTGATAGTCTTGTAATACTTTCTTGTTGACTTGATAAGTAAACATGTTAGGATGTTACGTGAGTTAGTATCTTGTGATGTTTGTGTAAAGGGGTTTTCCCTTGTTGTGCTTAGGTTGTTTAACGATAAGTTGTTATGTTAATATTATATCACTCATGATTCCGAAGGTAGACGCTCAAAGCGGTCTAGTGACCTATGATATGATTCGAGAATACCTTACGCAGTTCAGATGGCCTGCGGAATCGCGGAGTTCCAAAGTTAGTATGCGCCCTTGTGGTCATGCGGTCTTTGGCTACGCTGGACGCGCGAGTCCAGAGTCCGCGGGAGTAGCTCCGCGCGGGAATACTCACGCGGGATGGAGTGGCCCACGCGAGCTACGGGAAGCGTGCTAGACGCGCGACATTAGATATCGCGCGAGTGGCGGCTTTGATCATGTGACGCTCTAGACAGATCTCATGATACGCTTTACCTGACCTTGTTTGTTGTGGGTTTTAGTAGTCGCCATGCCTTCGTACTTACCGTGCGGTTTTATGATGACTTTGAGGCGCGAGTCCACGACTTGACGTGGATCGCTAATTATTGGAATCGTAGTTTTGGTTATCATACATGTCTCTCCTTTATCTAGACTACTATGATTTCATTTACGATTTTCGCCACATACTTGGTACCGTCAGACCGACTCTCCTTCGGGGCCGCGCTCATGCCGCAGTAAAGGTACTCCTACCGTTGATCCTCGCTTAGGATCACCGCTTTGATAGCAGAAAGTCGCGTTTCTCCGTAGTCTTAGCATTTTGGTATGGTCCCTGTCGTTGTAGATATTTGCATTCAGGGTATGGCGGGCCCCGCCCCGCCATTGTTGTTTTAAACTCTGAGGTCCAGACTGTTTGTAAGGTTGGGATGTAATCGCTCATTTTGGGGTACTTATATACATATATGCCGAAGACAACTTTTTCCTAAACCGTGTCTTATTTATACTGCTTCATATCTTGGTTGTTTTATATTCCGATTTCTCGATGTATGACTACTTGGGTGCCCGGCACTATCCACGCCCCGAACGGGTCGTGACAAAGTGGTATCGAGCGATTAATCCTGGAAAGTGTCTGACGCAGGTATCTAGTAGTCTTGATTATCGGTGTGTTGTGCACCACACCAATAATCGTGAGGCTATAGGATATTTAGGATTGGTTTCATTTTTCTCACTCGAGATCGTGCTTTAGAGCCGTGTTATAAGTTGGACCTCTAACGTATTCCTTGCCTTTAACAGTTATGCCTCCACGCCAGGCAACTCGGGCCTGTATGGCAAGGCACCAAGGAGTCATGAGCAGAGTAAATGAGATTTAGAAGGGCACAGCCCAATCATCACTGAGGTGATACATCACGCGGGAGTTCTCGAGACGCCGCCAAGAAGAACAGAGTTTGGCACACGGCAGCAGCTCCATCTGCGGCCATGACATCCGACCTTCGCCCACGACTTGGAGCAGAAAATATGGATTGGAAGGAGACGGCCTCACATTAGCAAGGGACTTGGCGTGAGAGTATTTTATGTACGGTATACCAAGGATATTGATGATTATCTAAAGGCGGTTGTAAAGTAGCTCTTCACCGTGAATGAGCCGCCTTGCTCAGATTGTGCGCAGGTCGAGAGACGTAGAGATCAACAGATTAACCAAGATCGCCAGAAGAGGCCCGATTGCGTGATCATTTGGTAACTCTCGAGGTGAACCGCCTCAGCAGACAGACACGCGCCCGCCAAAGGCAGTGTCCCTCTACAGGTTCAATTTTTCCTCGTTGTTCACAGTGGCAGCGCCATCCCGAAATGCCGCTTTTTATCGGTGCTTGCTTTACTTGCGGCCGTGGCCATATGGCGAGGGAATGTTCTATGATAAGGATGCAAGTAGGAGGACTCACCTACTAGACCAGGTTTTGGATGCAGTGGTTCGGAGAGGCAGGTGTTAGCGAGGAGGCCACCCCACCTCGTGTGGCCGCTGTGGTCGATGTCATCGTGGGAGTGTCGTGCTTCAATCCACTTGTTATGTTTCATGACACAGGCCATTTTGTAAGAAATTGTCCAACCGTAGTTGGCGATGTAGAGACTCACTTTCGGATCAGTGGATAGTTCATTACCTTCCCCAGTATGCTACCAACAATGGGATTGATTAGAACGACCTAGGGAAGTGCCGTAGATACAGTATATCCTTAACCCTTTAGAGATTTATATGTAGCTTAATATCTTAAGTATTATTTTCAGATAGCATTGTGTTAATCGTGATTGGGAATCATGATTAGTTAATCGGAAAGATTGGGGATAGAGAAAGGGAGCCTTAGAATGTATACGTAGAGACCTTAGAGGCGAGTCATCTTGGTAAAAGAATTATTTCATGTTTGACCCTTTATCGAAGTGCATAGTATACGTGAGATATATTTATGATAAGTCCATGAGTGATGTGAAATGAAAGAGGGTAGTTGAGCTAGAAGATCGCTTAGGTTTTCGTAACGTGATTAGTGAGATTGTTCCGAATCGTGAGCTAGTGTTTGCGCTGCGGGTTGGGTTGAGGCCATGCATGGTCGACCCGCGGCCTGTATGGTGGTGGGGTTAGTTTGTGGTGGTCCCGCTTTGTGTTAGGGTCACGAGGGTGTTAGGCCCAGGTTTAGTTAACCATCGTACGGATTCGTGGATGCATTCGACCGATAGTCGGGCTGATGGGGTCAACCCATCTTATCTTTTTAGTCAAACCGTGTACTCGGTAGTAAGTTGCAGATGATTATTTCAAGAAGGTTGTAAGGCTGCACGGGTGCCTACCTTCACCTTATGGCTGATGTGGAGTCCAAGTTACTACCGCTTTTCCGGAAGAGTTACCGTGCAAGGTTAGGAACTCGTGAATCTCGTCGATTCACCCTCGGGGCAAGTGGTTGGATTTCGGAGTAGCCGTAAGGACTCTTCGCCTCTTGTTGAGTATGTATTATATAGCTACCGCTTCGATTCGTGTCGCCGCTTGGAGCCTTTTATAAGCGCTAGTGTAAGAGTGCCGATCGACCGATTCGATGTAAGCAAGGTGCATAGTTGGTTCGCACTTGTTCACAGGCGTGGATAGGGTGGAGCTTATCCGTAAGAGGTTATTGCAGCTCAGTGAGTGGGAAGTGCACTTAAACATGGTAAGTTTTGATAAAGAGTTCGAGGATATGAGAAGTACGACGAGTAAGGAAGAAGCGAGCATGTACATGTGCATAGTGTGATCATTTCGCTTGTAAAGAGTAGTGCGAAGGAGTATCTTTTTAGACCTCGAGTAGAGCTTTTGTGATAGAGGTGATTCCTCGTGGACTTGGAGATAAGTATGCGCGCTTGTTGTGTTGTGGCCAAAGTGTGGCATGGTTGTTTCATAAGTATAAGAATGAGGACTATCTGGCGCTCGCTTGTTTTGAGACTTAGAAGGAACATTCGGACGAATGTTTCTAGAGGGGAGAATGTTATACCTGTAGTTTCGTGGTATGTATGCGAGGACGCATACGAGAATACGACATTGAAATTGGAAAGGAAGAAAGAGGTGATTTTTCCACTAAAAGTTTCCTTTTGTGAAGGAAAAGGTTCGTTAATGGAATTGGATTCCCGTGATTTGGTATTCTGACTTCTTGGAATATTAGAGAATTATGGAATTTTATTTTGAAATGGTCACGTGGGCCCAGGAGAAATTTACTTTGTGGGGCCCACTTTGTTTCGAGATTTTGGCCATTGTGGATATTTTCTAAGATGAAATATTTTGATTTGAGCAGGAGCGACACGTGTCACCCCCAGGTGGCTTGGCCGAATATTATTTGTGCACAACACCCGACAGAGTCGTTTGACGAAACGCTTTACACAACTCGTAGGATAAATTACGCTATGTCATTTCTAATTTTTGGCGGATTTTTCCGAGAGACGAAACATTTTGGACCAACGAGAGGGCTACACTTGTCACCCTCCATCGGGACGTTACGTATCAAGTGGACGAATGGGTGGCCTATTTTGTCATGGAGTTGGTAGGATATTTTTGTGTAGTAGTTAGAATGGACACTTGCCTAAATCCTCACCCTACACTTGCCTTGCACTTGGCATCATCTTGGCCATTGGTTGGCCAATGCTTGACCTATAAATACCCCCTTTTAGATGAAGAGTTCTTCATCCACATTTCACTTTCCAAGTCTTGAAAATCCCTCCCCTTTCTTGTTGAGTTTTCGTCCAACATCTCCCCCCCCCCCTCTCTAAAGCAAGCCCTAGCCGAAACACTACCCCCCCTCCCTTGGTAGAAATGTTGCCTTCTAGTATTGTTATAATGCCCAAATTACCCTAGCCCAAACCCCTTAGTACTTAGTTGAAGTTGTGAAGAACTTCTGGTTCTGAGCGCATCGAGGCAAGTGAGTGAGCTAAACCTTGCTCAGAGCGACTTTTATCTAGGATATTATTGGGCTTACCGAGGTAAATAACCTTATCCTCCTTTTGTAATTAGAAAATACATAGTAGAAGTATAGGAATAAGTATAAATACTTAGAAGGATATTGAAGAATAGAATTGAACCGATATCACAGCAGGCGGTTTAAAAGAAGAATAATAGAATCAGATTTACATAGGACCGCTTACAAGACTCGAGTAGCTCACCTGCAGGAAGTGTTGCCCAAATGTCCATAGAATAGCGAACCTCCGCTTAGAGCTTTGTACAAGATACCAGACGTTGATAGACGATTTGATCGTTATAGGCTGATTCTCTCGCGACATATTCAACTCGGTGGATTTCACCGAGAAGGTATGTGATTCTTCCTATCCTCTCGAGCATGATATTTTAAAGAATATGTATATAGTACGTGTGTTAATCGAATAATAATTACGCAATGTCTTGGACTGAATAATAATTACGCAATGTCTTGGACTTAAGCTCGAATAATAATTACGGCAATGTCTTGACTTAAGCCCGAATAAAAGAATGAAGTAGTTCAAAAGAATTAAGAAACCTTTTTAAGAGTAACACTTGGTTTTAAAAGCTAAGAGTTATACTAGCTTTATGGGAAGTTAGGTATAACGGCTTAAGAGTGATAAAAGAATGATTTATTGATTTAAGAAAATAAGAGACTTGACTTAATTATACTAATATGAATTTTGTTAAAAAGTGTGAAGCCTCATTCGTGAGTAAATAGTATTTTGGTTTTCAAAAGGAATGATGTTTTACCGATCGAATGAATGTCTAACAAACCACATCGCTTAATAAAGGGAAATGTTTTGACTAATAAAGTATTATTAAACCGAGAAACTTCCATCCGCATAGAGCTAAGATGAGACAAAATGATATTACATTTCCTAGATCATGGTCATTGTAATAAGATTGTTATGAACAATAATAACCTACTCACACATAAGGTATATGTTTCTCAAATTGTTTAAAAGTATTAAAACTATAAACTACTAAACCTTTCAAAATGAGAAACTTGAGTAATTGAAATTAGGCAAACTTGAGCGTTGGGAAAAGAATGTTGTTACTTGATTTTACAAAGAGAAGTGTTTTGATTTACTTCAAAAGATAATCACTCTATTTTTATACTACTGTATTGTGTGACTTTGTGAAAGAAACAGATCTTTTAAAAAGAGTAATACATGAAGTACTTTGGGGCTAAAAACCCGAACTTGTTAACATAATGTAGAAAGTACCTTGTGTGAATAACTTGATTGTATTGATTTGTGATAGTCTTGTAATACTTTCTTGTTGACTTGATAAGTAAACATGTTAGGATGCTACGTGAGTTAGTATCTTGTGATGTTTGTGTAAAGGGGTTTTTTCCTTGTTGTGCTTAGGTTGTTTAACGATAAGTCGTTATGTTAATATTATATCACCATGATTCCGTTAAGTGCCTCCGACGCGGATAGACTCAGCGGTCTATTGACCTATGATTCGAGAATACCTTATGCAGTGCAGATGGCCTATGCGCGAATCGCGGAGTTCCGTGTTAGTATGCGTACTTGTGGTCACGCGTCTTTGTGGCTACGCGACGGGCGAGTCCAGACGGCTGGGAGTAGCTACCCTCGATGCGGGAATACCTCACGCGGGCTATCGAGTGGCCCACGCGAGCTACGGATGTTCCAGGCTGACGCGCACATTAGATACCGCGCGAGCAGTGGCCGCTTTGATCATGCGATTGCAGACAGATCTCATGATACGATTTACGACCTTGTTTGTACTGGGTTTTAGTAGCTCGGCTATGCCTTCGCATTACCCTGCATTTTATGATGACTTTGAGGCGTGAGTCCTCGACGACGTGATCGCTAATTATCAGGAATCGTTTTGGTTATCATACATGTCTCCCGCTTTATCTAGACTACTACGATTTCATTTACGATTTTTGCCACATACTTGGTACTGTAATCGACCTTCGGGCCGCGTTCATGCCGCAGTAAAGGTACTCCTACCGTTGATCCCCGCTCTTAGGATCACCGCTTTGGTTGAAAACTCCGCTTCTCCGAGTCTTAGCATTTTGGTACGGTCCGTCGTTGTAGATATTTGCATTCAGGGGTATGGCGGGCCCCGTCCGCCATTGTTGTTTTAAACTCTTAGAGGTCCGAGACTGTTGTAAGGTTGGGATGTAATCGTTTCATTTTGGGGTACTTATATACATATACGCTAAAGGCAACTTTTTCCCAGAAACTGTGTCTTATTTATACTGTTTCATATCTTGGTTGTTTTATATTCCGCTGATTTCTCTGATGTATGACTACTTGGGTGCCCGGGTAAGGCACCAGTCACGGGCCCCGGAACGGGTCGTGACATGAACCATTTCGTTCTTTTACTAGCCAAGAGGCTTATACTTCAAACAAATTCATACAATTTTCAAAATACTTCAAGCCTCTTATCCTTTAGAAAACAAGTTTCTTACCTCCAAAAATTTAAGTCTCTTATCTTTTAGAATAATTCAATATTCAATACTTTCACACCAAAAGTACTCTATACTTCATTAGGTTAAGAAAATCCTTGTCTATCTTATTTAGGATAAACCATTCCTTAAGAACAAGCGGGTTAACTTCTTAACCCAACCAACTTAGACATTTTCTTAAAACAAGTCAAGTATAACAAAAGGATTTACCTCATTCAAAACACGACGCTCACCGCATCTATATAGTTATAACTACTCATGCTCAAAGGATAAGAAAGTTTCCACATACCTCTTCGGTCAATCCACTTGCTAAGCTCAAACTACCGCAAGTAATATGTCAACCTATAATAACAATAATACGTTTATTAACCTCTAATTTCAATGTAGGAATAATCTAAGTTCAAAGCCCCTAAATTCTATGGAAAATTGGGCAGCATTTCCTTTGTTTCTACATACTTTGCCACCTTTTTAAGATCCGAATTCAACATCCAAACGCCACTTCTTAGGCCCAACAATCCAAACAATCTCAAGGGGATTACACACCTAAACTTGGGTGTGTAAAATTCTGCCCCAAAAGGTAAAACAATTAACTTAACAAGTCTAAGGTAGTTTTTAGGCTACAACATGCTCACATAATCTTCTTAACCAATTCTTTCACATCCAAACCATATTTCTTACATGCAATGACTCTAAGAGCATTATTCACTACCACAAGTTCTTTCTTCTAAACATGCAATACTAGGAACTAATTCTAAAGGAAGAAATGTTACCTTAAAGCTTTAGCCAAAACTTATTCCCAATATTGCTAGCTTCCTTGCCAAGAACACCACCACAACAATGCCAACAAGCTAGCTACAAGCTTCCTTTTTAGTTCTAAACTATTCAGATTTTTCCTAAGGCTAAAATATCTCTTGGAATTTTAGAGAGAAGGAGGAGCTTGAACTTTTAAGAGAGAAGGGAGAGCTTTTGTCTAAGAGAGAGATGAAGTATGACCAAGTCTTGAAGACTTGGTCAATATAGTGCATGCAAAATCAGATGGGGGGGACACTTGCCACCCTCCCAAGGTCTTTAAAAGAAAATCTGACTTTTCCTAAGTTTTTCCGCCACGGCGCCAAACTCTGCGGACCCTCAGATCTTCCGCGCTGCCGCTTCGGGCCGGGCGCTGAAACTTCAGCGACCAAGACATTCGGCGCCGCTGCCTGCATCCGCGCCGCTGCCCCGCCGCCTCGTCCAAACACATTTTTGTCCGATCACAAGACCGAACTTGTAATTCTCATAACTTTCTACTCCGACGTCCTATCGACGAACGGTTGGTTGCGTTGGAATCTAGACTCAACGAACTACGCCCCAGGCCTCTGAAACACTTAGGAACTCTCAATGTATCGGGTCATAGCTTGCCTCAAAGTTGACTAAAACCCGTCCGGAACAATCCGTCAACCTATCCTTAGAAAATTTTAAGTCTTACCCCCTTTCGTATGCTCTCATGCGCATGACCTGAACTACGGGGTGTAACACTTGTTTTCGGAAAAAGAGAAGTAACTTGATTTTAAGTATAGGTTACTTGTTTTGAAAAGAGTAAGTTCTTTGGGTTCTAAAAGAATACTTGTTGTTGTCTTGAAAGATAAGAGACTTAACTTATAAATGACGTTTTATGAAATGTTAAGGACTATGAATTTTGTTAAAAAGTTGTGAAACCTCATTCGTGAGTAATGAGTACTTGGCTTTTAAAGAATAATGTGTTCTTGATTTGCATATGAGAATAAGTATCGAACAAACCATTGCAGCGTTAATAAAGGAGATGTATTGACTAATTGTTATTAAAACCAGTAGAAACCTCCATCTGCATAGAAGCTAAGATAAGACAAAATTGTATTACATTTCCTAGATCATGGCTGCTGTAACAAGATTGTTATAAACAAGAATAAACGGCTCACACATAAGACTTATGCTACTCAATTGTTTTAAAAGAGATTAAGACTATGAGTTATGAAACCTTTCTAAAATAAGAGACTTGAGCATTTGAAATTAAGCAAACTTGAACGTTTGGAAAATAATGTTGTTACTTGATTTTACAAAGGGAAGTGTTTTGGTTTACTTAAAAAGATAGTCACTCTATTTTCATACTACGGATATCGTGTGACTTTTGTGAAAGAAACGGATCTTTTGAAAAGAGTTAATGTATGTAGTACTTTGGGGTTAAAACCCGGATTTGTTGTAATAAAATATAAGTCCATGAGTATGATGAACTTGCCTATGCTTGTGGTGATAGCCTTTGTTGTGCAAGTGTTGTATTTCTGTGCTACCGTGTCTCTCGATGGAGGGTCGGCTGATTTGTTATGAGTGATTCTTTATCGAGTCCCATAAGATGGGCCGAGACACGTATTCCACCTGATTCTTTATCGAGTCCCATGAGATGGGCCGAGACACGTATTCCACCTGATTCTTTATCGAGTCCCATGAGATGGGCCGAGACACGTATTCCACCTGATTCTTTATCGAGTCCCATAAGATGGGCCGAGACACGTATTCCACTTGGTTCTTTATCGAGTCCCATGGGATGGGCCGAGACACGTATTCCACACGATTTATACCTAGACTGCCGGCAGTGAGGAAGGAGTTCCACGGGCATGAGGGATGACTTTGAGGGCGTGAGTCCCTGACTTGACGTGGATCGCGAATGTTATGAATCGTAGTTTGTTTATCATACATGTCTCCTGTTTTTATATAGACTGTTATGATTTCATTTACAGTATTTTCAGTTTCACATACTTGGTACTGTTATCGACCTCCTTCGGGGCTACGCTCATGCCGCAGCAGTAGGTACATCGGTTGTGGATCCTCGCTCTTAGGATCATAGTTCAACAGATTGGGAAGCCCCGCTCCGAGGCTTATCTTTTGCATGTTACCACCGAGTGCAGAGGTTCTGACATTCAGGGCTATAGCGGCCCCGTCCCCGCCATAGTTGTTGTCACTTGCAGGTCCGTAGTAATGCCATTGTGGCGCAGTTTGTAAAAAGGATAATCGCTCGGGTTTTTATGTATATATACGTAAGGCAACTATTTTGGTTGCTTTGCTTATTTATCATGTCTCTTGTTTCATGTTTATGTTTTTATTTCCGCTGATTTTCTCGATGTTGTATCACGAGGGTGCCCGGTAAGGCACGATCACGCCCCGTCGGTCGTGACAAAAGTGGTATCGAGCGCTTAATCCTCGGAAAGTGTCTACGCACCGTATCTAGTGTAGTCTTGATTATCGGTGTGTCGCACCACATCTATAATCGTGAGGCTACAGGATATTTAGGATTGGTTTCATTCTTCTCATTCCGAGATCGTGCCTTAGAGCCGTGTTGTCGGTTGGACTCCTCCGACGTATTCTTATGTGTCGATTATGCCTCCACGCAAGGCAAGGGGCCCGTGAGGTCAAGGCGGCAGAGGAGCGAGGAGTAGCGGCGGTCTCACCGAGGCCACGCATTCGAGACGCCGCACTACCGGCAAGGAAGAGGAGATGGGTTACAAGGAGATGGCCCGCTTATTGGCCGTAATAGTGGCAAGGCACGAGGATAGGCCGACGCAGCAATTCGCACTTAGTATTCGTAGTTCACCCGAGAACGGATAGTTTGAGATCGCGGACTTTCGAGCTGCACCGCCGTAGTTTTATGGGTCGAGGCACGAGGATGATCCGCAGGAGTTCATCCGATTCCTACGATCATGAGAGTGATCAAGGCTTCGGAGACCGAGTCAGTGACCTTCGGTTCGCATCGGCTGCGTGATACTGCAGTCGACTGGTTTGATTCATGGGAACTATCCCGAGGGGAGCATGCGCTCCAGCTTAGGCGAAGTTCTCGGCGGCATTTCTTGCACATTTCTTGCCTCCACAGATGAGGAGGGCTCAGGCCGACATATTTTTGACGTTAAGGCAGACCGGGCGTACGGTTAGGAAGTACAACGTGGAGTTTGACTCGTTGGCTCGGTATGTCCCCGCCTTAGTGACCGATATGGAGGGCGAGTGCACCGCCACGCCACCGGCTCGATGATTACTTGGCGAGGCTTGTTCGGTGTAGCTCTTCACCGCATGGACATTGCCCGCACGCAGCTCATGCACTTGGGTGAGGCACGAGAGGTCGACGGAATGACCGGATCGCAGGAAGAGGCCGAGCAGCAGGTCCTTTGGTAACTTTCGAGGCGCCACCGCCGCGTTAGTTATGCACCTCCGCCAAGATGCAGTGGTCCTCCCGCCTTCGTGGACGTTTGGGGTGTTCGAGCTGGTCGAGCTCCGTGGCTTCGGTTCTGGTGCATACGGGTTCTAGCGATCGGGTTCATGTTTCCTCGGTGTGCACGATGCGCAGACGCCATCCCGGGAATGTCGTCTTTACCGGTGCTTGTTTTACTCGCGCCATCGTGGCCATGTGACGAGAAACTGTCCTAATAGGAAGGATACAGGCAGCAGGACTCACTACGGTCGTGCAGGTTCATCACCTTCATAGACTATGGCACTGCAGTGTGCCTATGATTAGAGTGAAACGGTTACAGGTATATCCTTAACCCTCTAGAGATTTGTATATGTGATAAGATGAGTATATTTTAAGTGTTATGTTCAGATAGCATTATGATAAATTGTGATTTAGAGGCCTGGTTAGTAAAGGGGAAGTTGGGTACATAGAAAGTATGAGCCTTAGAGTTTTATACGTGGAGACCTTAGAGGCGAGGCCGTCTTGAGTGGGTGATTTTACGGTTGGTCTTTGTCGATGTACTTGGTATGCGGGGAAATATTGTGGGATAATTACATGGGTAGTGTGAGATGTAAGTGGTAGCTTTCATGACGTAAATTTGTAGGATTGTTCCGGATTGGGAACAAGAGTTGGCGCGTTTAGGGGTCGGGTTGAGGGCCATTTGCGGGTCAACCCGCAGCCCAGAATGAGGTGGGGTCAGTTCGAGGTGGTCCCGCCAGGTGGTAGGGTCACAAGGGTGCTAGGCCCAAGTTTAGGTAACCATTGTACGAGTTCGTGGATACGTTCGACCAAAATCAGATCGTGAAGGCCGGAAATGGCCTTAAAAGAATTTGAGGCCAGTAAGATGACCAAGTTTGGAGGTAGTAACTCCAAGGTTTTGGAAACTGCAGCGATGACGGAAATATGGTACGTGTACTAGAAAGAGTTCGGGTGTGCGAGAAAGGTACGACGAGTAAGAAAGGAAGCGAACATGTGTTAAGAGGATGTAAGTGATCATTTTCTTGTGAAGTGAAGGTGCGAGGAGAGTATCCTTTGGACCAGAAGTGAGAGTTAGTGTTGTTTTACATCTTAGAGGTGATTCCTCGTTAGTTTGGATTTGGGTTTCGCGCGTATGTGATATTATGGCCATGTGTGGCATAATTGGTTTTGTAAAGTATAGTAGTGAAGACTATACCGACGCATGTGTGTTTTTGGAGACTTAGAAGGAACATTCGGGACGAATGTTTCTAAGGGGGGAAGAATGTTACACCCCGTAGTTCCAGGGTATGTATGTGAGGACGTACGTACGAGAAGTGCACGAAATATTGGAAAGAAAGGAAGATGTGATTTTTCGGACTTTAAAGTTTAGGGTTTTGTGAAGGAAAAAGGTTCGTTGATGGGAATTGGATTCCCGTTTGGTATTTGGGCTTCTTGAATTATATTAGAATTATGGAATTTTATTTCGGAATTGGTCACGTGGGGCCACGGGAGAAATTCTGATTTTGTGAAGCCTTTGTTTTTGAGATTTTGGCCATTAGGGATATTTTCGGAAGAAGAAATATTTTGGACGAGTAGGAGGGCGACACGTGTCACCCCCTAGGTGGCCTTGTGGCCGAAATCATGTGCCAAGTGGCCAAGACACGTGGCCAAGTCTTGCAAGATATTTTAGTTGGACAAGTGGCTTGTGGGGCCCACACACACTTGTCCCCAATCTCAACCACATACTTGCCTTCATCCTAGCCCTTGGTTGTCCTATATATGCACCCTTTGTTGATGAAATCTTGCACACTTAGATATTTCAAGACTTGAGAAAGATGTTCATCTCCCTCCCTCTCTCCTAGCTCTCGTCGAACATCCCCCCTCTCTAACCTAACCTTGTCCAATAATTCCTAAACTCCTAAGTGTTCTTCCCTAGTGTATTATGAAGACTCTTACCCAAAAGTTGGAAAAGATTTCACCCCCTAGCCTCAAAAAGGCCACCTTGGCCGAGAGCTCTTGTAAAGAAAAGCCTAAGTGTTCTTCACTTGTTTAAGTTGGTTCTTGAAGAGATGATGGTGAGGAGCTTCTTAGGGTGATTTGTGGTGGTTTGTAACATAAAGATTGGAGCTAAGACTTGCTTGGAACGACATTAAGTTCTTGGATAATTTTGGGCTATTTGAGGTAGTGAATCTTAACCTCTTTGTGATTTGGTCATTATACATATATTATAAGTATATTATGGAGTATGTAATATATGGAGTAAAGTTTGGAAGAGTTGGATCTTGTTAACTTGTTAAAAGAAAGGATTGGCCGTTTGCCATTAAAATGGTAAAAACGTATCTTACTTGTGAAGAAGTAATTAACAAAGTAACTATAACTTATATTAAGAATGGAATATAAGTTGGATGACTAATGAGTAAATTGGATAAGTAAAATGGACAAAGTTGGCCAAGGACCCCAACTTAAGGACTGTATTTACTTTGGACTGTATTTACTTTGGACTGTATTTACATTGGTATTTACATTTACGTTAAGGGAAGATTTTTCAATCGCGTTAGTTTGGGCGTGTGATCCCCATTTCATTATTGTATTGTTATGAAGGCGTGATAGTAAACCGCGTTACCGGTTGGGCGCGTAATCCCCTTCTTTTACTTATTGTTGTTATGAAGGCGTGATAGTAAACCGCGTTATCGTTTGGGCGTGTAATCCCCTTCTTTATGTTGTTTAATTATTACGCCTTATATATATATGGTATATATATTACGGTTATTCGGGCCTTGGAGAAAGATGGAAAAGTTAGTAAAAACGGGGGAAGTGCTGCCGAATTTTCCGTAGAATTAGAGGGCTTTTTTTTGGTATAAGTCTTCAATGGTGAGAAAGGTTTGATAAAAGTACTATGACCGTTTTAGGAGTGGAGTACTACGTGTGGCGTGATCTACTTGGCAGGAGTAGCGACGGGTTGAAGTACTTGGAGCGTTTTGCTATTTGTCGATAATCGTCGCGAGGTATGTGAACCTCTTCCTATCCTTTCTAGCATGATTGTTGTGAACTATGTAGTACGGTAGACGTACGTGTGCTAAACGAGTTTTGGTTGGTTTAAAACATAGGGTGCTATAATAGCTTTATGGCAAGTTAGTTATAACGACGTTATGTAGGTAAAAGAATGGTTTATTGATTGTAGAAGTTAAGAGACTTGATCTTAAAAGATAAGAGACTTGACTTATAAACGACTTGATTTTGAAAGTTAAGAGACTTGATCTTGAAAGATAAGAGACTTGACTTATAACGACTTGTTTCGGAAAGAGAAGTAACTTGATTTTAATTATAGGTTACTTGTTTTGAAAAGAGTAAGTTCTTTGGGTTCTAAAAGAATACTTGTTGTTGTCTTGAAAGATAAGAGACTTAACTTATAAATGACGTTTTATGAAATGTTAAGGACTATGAATTTTGTTAAAAAGTTGTGAAACCTCATTCGTGAGTAATGAGTACTTGGCTTTAAAGAATAATGTGTTCTTGATTTCGGAAATGAGAATAAGTATCGAACAAACCATTGCATTAATAAAGGAGATGTATTGACTAATTGTTATTAAAACCGAGAAACCTCCATCCGCATGTAAGCTAAGATAAGACAAAATTGTATTACATTTCCTAGATCACGGCTGTAATAAGATTGTTATAAACAAGAATAAACGGCCACACATAAGACTTATGCTACCAATTGTTTTAAAAGAGATTAAGACTATGAGTTATGAAACCTTTCTAAAATAAGAGACTTGAGCATTTGAAATTAAGCAAACTTGAACGTTTGGAAAATAATGTTGTTACTTGATTTTACAAAGGGAAGTGTTTTGGTTTACTTAAAAAGATAGTCACTCTATTTTCATACTACGGATATCGTGTGACTTTTGTGAAAGAAACGGATCTTTTGAAAAGAGTTAATGTATGTAGTACTTTGGGGTTAAAACCCGGATTTGTTGTAATAAAATATAAGTCCATGAGTATGATGAACTTGCCTATGCTTGTGGTAATAGCCTTTGTTGTGCAAGTGTTGTATTTACGTACCGTGTCTCTCGATGGAGGTCTGATTTGTTATGAGTGATTCTTTATCGAGTCCCATAAGATGGGCCGAGACACGTATTCCACCTGATTCTTTATCGAGTCCCATGAGATGGGCCGAGACACGTATTCCACCGATTCTTTATCGAGTCCCATGAGATGGGCCGAGACACGATTCCACCGATTCTTTATCGAGTCCCATGAGATGGGCGAGACACGTATTCCACCTGGTTCTTTATCGAGTCCCATGGATGGGCCGAGACACGTATTCCACACGATTTATACCTAGATCGCCGGCGGGAAGGAGTTCCACGCACGTGAGGATGACTTTGAGGCGTGAGTCCCGACTTGGCGCATCGCTTTTATGTTATGAACTATAGTTTGGTTATCATACATGTCTCTGCTTTTATATAGATCGTTATGATTTCATTTACTGATATTTTGATTTCACATACTTGGTACTTGTTGACCTCGCCGGGGCCGCGTTCATGCCGCAGTAGAGGTACATCGTGGATCCTCGCCTAGGATCAAGGCCAACAGATTGGGAAGCCCCGTTTCTCGGAGGCTTATCTTTTGGTATGTTACCCGAGTCCGGTTCTGTACATTCGTGGGTATGGCGGGCCTGTCCCGTCATAGTTGTTGTCACTTCTTAGAGGTCAGATATCTTGTGGGCGAGTTTGTAAAAGGATAATTGTTCGGTTTTTATGTATATATACGTAAGCAATTGTTTTGGTTGGCCTGTTTATTTATCATGTCTCTTGTTTCATGTTTATGTTTTTATTTTCGCTGATTTTCTCTGATGTTGTATCACGAGGGTGCCCGGGGTAAGGCACCAGTCACGGGCCCCGGTTCGGGTCGTGACACCTGGATAGCAAGGCATGATTCCATTCCTTGATGTTCATTAGACCCAAGCCACCTTCAGTTTGAGGCAAGCAAATGATATCCCAAGCAACTCTTGGTGGTTTCCCTCCCCATAAGAACTGAATACAAGCAGACCGCACTTGTTGATAATAGTGGCGGGATAGGAAGTGCCCTAACCAAAAGCTCTCAACCCTCGGACAACCGACCGATTAGTTCCGGCTACCGCGTAAGAAAGGGTGTGATGCCCCATTTCGGATGTAATTCGAAATTGCACTAGTGAATGGAGCAAATTGGTCCACCGAGATCGAAATTGGGGACAAAGGGATCCCCAGTATCGTCGAAAGCTACCAATGGCGAATCCCACTCTGGACAATATCAAGTCACGAACTGTAGTATGTATTCCCGCTAAGTAGACAGAGGATTTAGACGGGTTAAGAGTTAGCCCTGAGGCAGCCTCCAACTCTTCCGCACAATTCATAAGAATCCCAATCAAGATATATCTCCTCTGGCAAAAAGCATGAGGTCGTCCGCAAATGCAAGATGAGTAATGCCCAATTTCTTGCACTTTGGAAAATATGAGAAAGCTCTTGCCTCAGCCTTCCTTTTAAGCAGCCTTGAGAGGTATTCCATGCACAAGATAAAGAGACTAGGGGACATAGGATCACCTTGTCTTAGGCCGCGCTTTCCTTTGAAGTATCCATGTAGCTCACCGTTGATAGAAAGGGAGAAGGAGGTTGAGCTAACACATTCCATGATCCAATTTGTAAATCTGGCTGGAAATTTTAGACTTCTTAGTACCAATTCGAGGAAACTCCAAGAGACTGTATCGAATGCTTTACGAAGGTCCACCATAAGCATACATCTTGGTGAGACTCTGGCTCTATTAAATCCTCTCACAAGCTCCTGTGCCACATATACGTTGTCCATCATGTTTCTTCCTTTCACAAAAGCCCCTTGGGATTTGTCAATGAGAGAAGGAAGGATCAATGCCATTCTGTTAGCTAGAATCTTTGTGATGATCTTATAAACCACATTAGTCAATCCGATGGGCCTGAAATCATTTACCTTAGGATCATGATCAGTCTTTGGTAGTAGGGTAATGATGGTATGATTCACCGCTTCAAAGAACTCCGAGAGAAGAACTCTTGGACACTTCTTACAACATCACGCCCACATCTCTCCATCTATTCTTGAAGAAGGCAGCCGAATAACCATCCGGTCCAGGTGCTTTGTCATTGCCTATATCAGAGAGAGCTTCCCAAATCTCCTTTGGGGTGATGAAATGCAAAAGGTGTAATCTCTCCTCTTCACTTAGCTTCGGGCCATAGTTGAACACTTCAGGATCAAAGTTGGTAGTGGGTGGAAGACCTAATAGATCTTTGTAAAATTCAACAAGCAACTTCCTAACTTCTTCTGGTGATGTAGTGATAGTACCATTGGCTTTAACAAGAAAGTTAATTGAGTTCCTGACATTACTCCTCTTGATCAAGCTATGAAAATATTTGGAGCATCTATCACTTCCAATCAAGTGTTTCTGTCTTGACTTCTGCCTTATGAAGTGTCTTTCTGCTTCCAGTAAGGTGTTTGCTCTAGCTCTTGAGGACTTAACCTTGGATTTTAGCTCCTCATCAAAGGGATTCTCCATGTGTGTATTGATAGCATCCTTGAACTCAATGTTTGCCTCTTTTGCTCTTTGTTCAATACCCCCAAAGTCACTTCTGTTCAATGCCCTTAATGGTTGCTTTAGGGCTTTCAATTATGAGGCAAGGACAATCGAAGCAGCCTCAATATGTCTTGTCTCCAACATGAAGTCATTATGTCCTCGAAGGCTGGGTGAGAAAGCCACATATTCATGAACTTGAAAGGGCGCTTCCCAACATTATAGGATGCAATAACCATGGCTATCACAGGACAGTGGTCCGAGACAGGTTCCATAGGCATGAAATTAGTCGTGCATTCTAGGGTCAAATCACTCCAATTTTGATTCATCAATACTCTATCAAGCTTAGACCAAATCGAACCATTTGTCCAAGTGTAGTAGGAACCGGAAGAAGGAGCGTCTTCTAGTCCATGAGAAATCCTGAAATCGCCAAGATCCCTAAGTGCATAAGGCGTGAGAGGAGGACCCCCCACCTTATCTTTAGGGTTGCAGTAAGTGTTGAAATCTCCCATAATCATCCAAGGCTTAGTGACGCCAATTCCCAAGTGAGTAAGGTGATGCCAAAGCATTCTTCTATCCGAGATGCTATAAACTGGGTACACAAATGTGGCAAGGAAGGACACTTGTGTTATATTGCAACTTGCCTGGACATGGATATGCTGAGAGTCCATATCAAGCACTTCGCAACAAACCCTAGATGGATCCCAAAGTAATAGCATTCTTCCGCCTCCAATGAATTCCAAATTTGAGCAAAACTTCCAAGCTTTGAATCTTTGAGTAGAGAAAGACTCTATCTTTGGCCGAGATAGTTTAGTTTCCAATAGACAAATCATAGCCGCGTCATGCTGTTTTGTGATACTACACACTAGAGCTTGCGTGGCTGCCCTATCCCTTTGTCCGCAAAGACCACGGACATTCCAACAAAGTATTTTCATTAGGAAACAAAGGAGGTTTTGTTAGCACCTCCGCGCTTTAGCCGCTTTCCGGCTTTTTTCGCCCATTCTTTTTTGACAAAACTTCTTGCCATCCATCATCTTTGTTACTGGAAGCCATAACTTGTGTTCCAGCCAAGCTATGTTCCCCGCGTTCAAAGTTAACGTTACGTGACACAAGTTGAGCCTTTTCCGTAGCACCCTTGTATGTATCTCCATCCAATGAAGGTGGCGGGTTCATAGGCATCTCAGAATCAGAATGTTTTGACTCATAACTCATCCTAACATATTGTGCCGCCATGGTGAGAATTAGGCAGTGAGGACTTTGCTAGAGAATCCCGCAAACATGATGGGCCAGAATGACCCAAAACCGGAGGACCCGCGGCATGTGATGCTTCTCCCAAACTTCCGTACCAGGAGGTGTTGTGTGTTCAGTTTCTTCAATGTCCATCAAGTTATCGGCATCTACGGATGTTGAGAAGTTGGTGGATGAGGAGGAGGGTTGGTTCCACCGCACCTGCTGACTTCCAAACAAGTAGAATCTTCCTTATTGTTAGGGGTACCACAATATTGCGTGTTTTTGAGCTTCTTCATTGTTGACATCATCCTCGACTTTCTACACTTTAAATGGTTGTGTCCAAAAGCAAAGACAATGATAGCAAAAGTCCGGTAATTCTCATAGTTTACCCTTTGAGTATACCTTCGTATCGGGAGTTTGACGACAAAATCCATTAATGGCTCCTTGCTAACATCCACTTCCACTAGAACTCTTGCATAGTTCATTTTAGACCTTTCCTTAGTATATTGGTCCGTGTAAAGAGGTTTTCCTACACGTGAAGCAATCTTACTAAGGCCCGTTGCACTCCAAATAGAAAGGGGAATGTCCGGGAAAGTGACCCAAATAGGAATGTCCATGAATAAATCATCCGTTATTAGAACTCCTTTATTGATAGCCTTGAGCATCATGGTTTTCCCGTAGACCATATAAGGTCCTCCGTGAAGTACATTAGTGCGCTCCTCCGTCATGAATTTGAATCGCCCACTTTGCCATATGGTATAATACGACATTTAACTCCCCATCCTTTCACAATGGTATTCAATGCTTCTCTTCCCGGGAAAGGACCCGTGAAGCAACCTATTAGGCAATAGCCCCATGTTTCTATGAAAGGAACTTCATCCTCAGCTTCTATATCTACTTCCGCCCCTTGTTGTTCAATAAATTGTAACTTCATACCTTTTGCCTCAATCCTAGTTCCCGCAAAGACTCCAGCATAAGTCTTTTTGGGAGGGAAGGTACCTTTGCCATGGTTTGGGGGAAGATTGTTATGAGTTGTAGCCGCGGTAGGAATATGATGTGGTTTAGAAGATGCATTAGTGTGTAAATCATTGGGGGGTATTTCTGGAGGTATAGGCAGAGGGGGATAGGTAGAAGGAAATGAGCTTGGGCCCGCGATAGGAGGGATGATTCGCGTGCCATTTGGAAGGGTAGGGAATTTATGTTGGGTTTCAGGAGGAATAGAAGGAAGAGGAGATAGAAGGGGCGAGGTGTTGTGTAAGTCAGAAAGTAGTGAAGTGGTATTAGATGAGAGAGGGGGTATGTTCAAGACTTTACTCGAATCTGAGGAAGTATTAAAGACGAAAGGTTTGTTGTGATTCTTGAGATTGACTCCACTTAGCAAACTAGCTAAAGTAGGGAAGGCTTCATTAGTGACACTTAAAGAAATCTGGGGTTGTTGTCTTAATACACGAGAGGACTCTTTGGATCCCGCATCATTCAAGGCTGACCCCTCGGCTCCCGCGTTATTAATGGTCATGTAGTTCCTAGGCTCCTTGGAAATAGAATTAGCTTTGTTTCTCACAACTGACTTGGCTCCTTGTATAACGGGAATATTCAATGTCCCTTGGTTATCCCCCTGGCCCGTCTTGGAAATCAGACCATCATAAAGTCCCGTGCTAGTGAGTGAATCGTTGGTACCCGCAGCATTAATGTGTGACGCCTCGGCACCCTCAATAATAACGTTAGAACTCACAACTGACTTGGCTCCTTGTATAACGGGAGTAGTCAATGTCCCTTGGTTATCCCCCTGTCCCGTCTTGGAAATCAGACCATCATAAAGACCCGAGGTTGTGAGTGAATCATTGGTACCCGCCGCATTAATGTGTGACGCCTCGGCACCCTCAATAATAACGTTAGAGTCCTTGGGGATAGAAACCCCTTCGTATCCCACGTCTGACCTTGATCCGGAATTTCAAATTTATCTACTTTAAAGAAGTTGAACTTCCATGTAACTGTGGGTATACCGTATACTATTCCTGGTTGGACTAAAAACCATTTCCCTTTATTTAATGTCTACCGCACAGAAATGTTGGCGCCTATTTCTGACAACATTTATACCCTTTTGTTATCTCTTAATTTGGATCTGAATTTTATATTTGAGATTCGTATTCGATCCAGATCCGATCCGTGAATTCGTTTTTTATTAAATATATCCGTAACGTAGAAATTTTATAATTTTTTTCATAATTTCTATATTTTTACGCAAACTTTAATCTAGTTAAAATTTTCAACTCGTCATATAGTTCGCTAAAAGCCTAAAACCCCATCTCTAAACAACCACCTCTTCCTTTTAACTTGCTAAACATCCCAACAAAATAATAATGATGCTTACACGTCTTAGCAAATAAAGGAAAGAAATAAGTACTAAGCTAATATTGACAGTTAAATGGATAATCTTCCTTGGATTACTTGTTTTTGGATCAAATATCTAAACGTCCAACTTTGTGGTAACCAATAAATTAACTTATTGTCTCTGTCCTTCATGCAGGATCTCACTACAACTTTGTGGTAACCAATAAATGTATCAAGACCTTTGTAATGACACCGTTTTTAATGATGTTGTTGTTACACCCCGTAGTTTCAGGACATGTATATAAGGACCTACATGAGAAAATACGACTTTAAGCTTGGAACGAAAGAAAGATTACTTTTTCCTACGAAAAATACTCCGAACCTCGTGTAGGAAAAAAGTTTAATAATTGGAATTTGGTTCTCAAATTTGGCATTTGAGACTTATGGAATTTATTAGAATTATGGAGAGATAAAATATTTTGTACCAATAGGAGGGTGACATGTTATACCCCGTATTTTCCAGAGTATGTACGTAAGGACGTACGTAGAAAAGTTTGAGCTTTAAAGTAGGCTAGGGCCGAAATTTTTGTTCACAAGTACCGAAAGGAATCGTTTTTCGACGAAACGTTTTACAAGACTCGCGAAGGGAAAAATACGGCTATGTCATTTATAATTTTTGCGGATTTTTCCGAGAGATGAAATATTTTGGACCAACGAGAGGGTGACACTTGGCCCTCAAGTGGACGGTTTGGTTGAGCTTTCTTTGGCACGTTTTTTGTGCTATTTCTTGGTCAAGGGTTAGGTAGGATATTTTGTGTAGTAGATGGATAAGGACACATGGGTAAATCCTAGCCCTACACTTGCACCACACTTGTCTTCATCTTGGCCATTGGTTGGCCATTGCTTGACCTATAAATACCCCCCTTAGTTGATGAACTTCTTCATCCAAAAATCATTCTCCAAGTCTAAAAACCCTCTCCCCCTTAAGTGTTGTGTTCGTCCAAGGTCCCCCCTGTCACGACCCGAACCCGGGCCCGTGACTGGTGCCTTACCCCGGGCACCCTAGTGATACAACATCAGAGAAAACCAGCGGAAAATAAAACATAAACAAGAAACAAGATATATGATCATAAAACAGGTCAACCAAACGGTTACCTTCCAATAAAATATATATAAACAATTTTTTCAAAACGAGCTTTAATCCTTTTACAAACCCCGCCACAACAGATTACTGCACTCTAAGAGTTTTATACAACATGACGGACAGGGGCCCGCCATACCCCGAATGTACAAGAACCTACAACTCGTGGTAACATACCAAAAGATAAGCCTCCGAGAACGGAGCTTCTAACGCCGAATCGTGATCCTAAGAGCGAGGATCAACTACCGATGTACTCCTACTGCGGCATGAACGCAGCCCGGAGAGGTCAAGACAACAGTACCAAGTATGTGAAATCGAAAAATCTGCGGCTAAATCATAACAAATCACGTAAGCGAGACATGTATGATAACAAAAATACAGTACGCAACATAAAAGCAGTCAAGTCAGGGACTCACGCCCTCAACGTCATCACTCAATATAACTATGGGTCTCACGCCCACAACATCAATCATGTTCGCATCATGGCCGCATGCCCCCGGAATTCTGCATCGGTGTAGACATGTCCATGATGCAACAATAATAACAATGCCACATGACCACATGCCCCCGGAATTCTGCCTCGGTGTAGACATGTCCATGTAACATCAACAACAATATACTGGGTGATCAACCCCGCCGCATGGCCACATGCCCCCGGAATTCTGCATCGGTGTAGACATGTCCATGTAACCACAATAACAATATATCGGACAACCAGGCTATCACAAACAAGCTCAAGCAAATTACCATACTTCTAGACTTTTATAAAAGATCCACTCTTTCTCAAGAAGTCACCTGATATCAACATTTGCACAACAAAGGCTATCTCAACAAGCATAAGCAAGTTATACAACAACAAGCATAGGCAAGTTATACATAACTCAAGGTACTTCCATTTTATATCAAAGTCCGGGTTTTAACCCTAAAGTACTACGTACGTTAAATTCCCTTTAAAGAGATCCATTCCTTTTATAAAGGTCACCCGATACCCGTAGTATAAAAATAGAGTGACTCACATTTCTAGGTAAACCAAAACACTTTCCTTTTCAACAACATTCTTTCCCTAAAGTTCCAGTTTGCCTAATTTCAATTACTCAGGTCTCTTTATTTTAGAAAAGTTTCATAGTTCATAGTCTTAATCATTTAAGAATATAATTCTCTTTTAAACAATCTAAGAAGCATATGTCTTATACGTGAGCCGTTTATTCTTGTTTACAACAATCTTGTTACAATGACCATGATCTAGAAAATGTAATACAATTTTGTCTTATCTTAGCTTCTATGGATGGAGGTTTCTCTTGGTTTTAATAACAATTAGTTATTTGTCAATACACTTTCCTTTATTAGCGCTTTGTGGTTTGCTCGACACTTATTCTCATTTCAAATCAAGAAACATTATTCTTTTAAAACCAAGTACTCATTACTCGCGAACGAGGTTTCACAACACTTGTCACGACCCAACCGGGCGTGATCGTGCCTACCGGGCACCCTAGTGATACAACATCGAGAAAAAACCAATGGAAATAAAAACTCAAGAATGAAAGCAGTTGAAATAAGAAAGTAGGCTAACCCAAACGGTTACCTTTTTTATACATAATTTAAAACTTGAACAGTTACATCCCATACAAACCTGCCCACAACAGTGCTACAAACCTCTAAGAATTTTGAAACCATAAAGACGGGACAGGGCCCCGCCATGCCCCGAATATACAAAAATCTACTACTTGTGGAACCGTACTACGTGACAAGCTTAGGAGATATGGAGCTTTGAGAACCGAACCGCGACCCTAAGAGTGTGGATCGGCAAGTTATGTACCTCAACTCGCGCATGAACGCAGCCCGGGAGGTCGCAACAGTACCAAGTATGTGAAATCAGAAAATCAAATGAAATCATAATAGTCTATATAAAGCAGAGACATGTATGATAACCAAACTACAAGACACAACACATAATACCATGTCAAGTCGTGGACTCACGCCCGTAAAGTCATCACTCAAATACAACCCGAATTTAACCCGCACAATGCCGCCACGCGATCTCACCTGATAAGCATGGCCATGGAACCATCCTAGTGGCCCATACCGTGGACCATCCAGTGTCGTATGCCCAAAGGAGTCAACAAGATAACAATCCTCGTGGAAGATACCCGTGGCCACCCAACGTCGGTATGTCCAAACAACTAACAAGATAATACTCATGGGACGATACCCGTGGCTACCCAACGTGTCGTATGTCCAAACAATTAACAAGATAATACTCATCGTGGACGATACCCGGGCTACCCAACGCGTCGATGTCCAAACAAATAACGGATAACACTCCTAACGGGAACATACCCGGCTACCCAACGTGTCGAGATGCCCATCAATCAACCAGATAGTCGCCCTCCATCGAGAGACCTGTGAGCACACAACCAAACACTTGCACAACAAGGCTATCACAACAAGCAGAGGCCAGTTACACACAACTCAAGGTACTATAATCACTTCTTAACACAACATCAAGTATACCATTTAAAACCCGAGTATTTAACCCCTTAAAGATCAAGGTACTCCTACCTTTTATAAACAAGTCACTTATGTTTTTCATCACAAGGAGTTCAATATTTGAAAACGAGTTACTTCCTTTTCCAAAAATCAAGTTACCATTTTAAATCTAATAATGAATCCCTTCCTTTATTTTCTTAAAGTCGTTATAATTAACTTCCCATAAAGCTATTATAACACTTTATGTTTTAAAACAATACAAGACAAAACCATGCCCTTCTTTTAAAACAAAACACTTCCAATTCTTAGGTCTCTTTTCTTTTAGAAATCGAATTCCTTACTTTGAAATTTTTAAGAAGATCAAAACTTGATTTCAATAGTTCTTATTAGAGCAATGCATGATCTAGGAAATGTAATACAATTTTGTCTTATCTTAGCTTCTATGCATGGAGGTTTCTACTGGTTTTAACATGATTGAATGTCATTACTATTTCCTTTATTAACGCTGCATTGGCTTGTTCGATTCTTCTTCCCATTTCCGAAATTTGGGTAACATTATTCCTTTTTAAAAACCAACGACTCATTTCTCACGAATGAGGTTTCACACTTTTTGACACCATTTAAGTCAAATCACTTGTCCTTTGAAATCAACAAAACATTCTTTTACTTACATAAAGTGGTTATAACCAACTTCCCATAAAGCCGTTATAACACTTTATGTTTTAACCCAACCAATTACACTATAAGCCCTTATGAGATCAAGAGGGCTTATTCTTTAACAACCAAGCACTTATTACTAACGAATAAGATTTTCCTACTCTTTTCTTCAAACAATCAAGACTTTACACTTCATATCAAGTCAAGGAACAAAAGGGAAATTTAATTCCTTTAACACACGCAAGGTCACCGCACTATATATTTCACAAATAGTCATGTCAAGAGGATAGGAAGAATCACATACCTCGCGACGATTGTCGCATAATAAGCAAAATGCTCCACAAGACTATCGCCTTAAGTAGAATATGCTACCGTAGTACTTCAATCCTATAAGTGGTCATAAAATGTCTATCAAACTCTAGCTTCAACATAGAATAACTAAGTGCAAAGTCCCAAATTCTACGACAATTTGGACTAAGACTTCCTTTGTCTTTACTAACTTGCCACCTTTGCTAAGGTCGAATTCAATAACCCAACGCCCCACACTAAACCAACCTTAAACCCCTTTCAAATCTTTCCAATCCAAGTTCTTAGGTCTAACATGATATCTAGCCCTAGACATCTTCAACAATTACAACCTCCTTTACAACATGCGACGTCCCAATTAGAAATCCAATCAAGTTACAATCTTAAGGCTAACACGCCATTTCGCTTTTAACAAGACAACAAGATCTAAATCTATACATATAAAACAAACCTGTGCTCAATTCTATACTACTACAATATAATGACCTTTAGGCTCAACTCTAAACTACTAAAATAAAACAAATCTCAGTGCTCACATCTATACTACTAAAATAAAACAACCTTAGGCTCATAACCAAGAGAAAGGGAAACTTTTACCTTAAGGAATAGCCCACAAAAGTCCCTTTTTCTTCCACCTCTTCCACAAAAATCGCCCACCAGCATACACACAAGTTTACCCACACTTTTTCTTCTTGCCGCTCCAACAATCTCATCTAAAGCCAGGTTTTCTTCCAAAAACTAGAGATGAGAGGGTTTTTCTTAGGAGGGTTTGGAAATGCAATGAAATGGAATGGTCAAGTCTTCCACGACTTGGCCCTAAAATCCGACCACTTACTGAGCAAAAGGAAGGTAGGGACACTTGTCAGCCTCCCATAGGTTCTACACGTAATATCCCCTGCGTCATTACCATCACAAGAAAATTCCCGCTGCCGCTTCCACTTCCAAAAATAAATCTTCAGTATGTCGGGCGCGCCAGATTCCGCGCCATGGCTGCAACCCTGTGACTTCAAGACAATCGGGCGCCATGCTCGCTGTCCGGCGGCGCTGCACTGCATCGAGAATCGCTGCACTGATCACGGCACCAAACTTGTAACTTCCATAACGCTTTGACTCGATGTCCAAACGATTTAACGGTTTGTTGCGTTGGGATCTAGATTTAACGGACTACACATTAGGCTTTTTTAAACACCTCGAAATTCTTAACAACTGGGTACAACACTTCAAGGTAAACTCAAAATCCGTCCAACACATGTTGTCAACTTATCTATCAACTTTTCACATCTTAAATTCCTTGGTATGTTCTTATCTAACTCCTTGAATTTACGGGGTGTAACATTCTCCCCCCCTTAGAAACATTCGTCCCGAATGTTCCTTCTAAGTCTCCAAAACGCAGACGCCGGTAGTCTTCACTACTCCACTCATGAAAGAATCAGTTATGTCACTCATGGACTTATCACTAGAAAAATACTCCCCACATACTATGTACTTCCGACAAGGATCACTGTAAAATCTTTTACTCTAGCCGGTCTTACCTCTAAAGTTTCGATTGTTATAAATTCTAAGGTTCAAAGTTTTTCTCATCCCCAGACTTACCCTCTTCACTAATCAGGCTTCTAAATCACATTTTTAACACAGAGTTATCCGAACATAACACATAACACATCACCCTAACATCAATGCATACAAGTCTCTAGAGGTTTAAGAATATACCAGAATTCATCGCTTCACTTTCCTTTTGTCGTTTCTACTCATGTTCCTTCCTCGCACGGCGCACAAAAGGAGGAGATGAATCACCCATCGATCCCGGGTCGAAGTCTCTACATCCGCGCTTATCTCTGTCGACAATTCTCGCAAATGGCCTCGCCGCCGCATACAAAACAAACCCCATTCCAAAGACGACACTCCCCACCATGGAGCCTACCACAACGCCACAACGAGGTAGGTGGTCCCATCCGAGTAACGCCCCGCCTCCCAAAACTCAAACTCGGGAGCCCCGACCGCCTCGAATTTCTGAACGCCCCAAGATCGTGATGGAGCACTCATCGGGCCGAGGTAAATAACCAGCTCGCCACCGAGGTTGTCGCCTCGAAGGTCACCAGAGGACTCACCGCCCCGCCCTCTTCTCGATCTTGGTTATTCCGTCGACTTACGTTCCTCGCCTCACGCAGATAGGCCCGGACGCGGGCAATGTCCATGCTCGGTGAAGAGCTATCATTGTGCATCCCACGCTAAATAATCATCGAGTCCGGTGACATAACGGTGCATTCTATCCTCCATATTGGCCACCAAAGGGACATACCGCCAATGAGTCAAACTCTACATTGTACTCCCGAATCAGGCGCCTCTTTGTCTTAGCATCAAAAATCTGTCGGCCCGTGCCCTCCTCATCTGTGGATGCAAGAAATGGCCAAGGAAATCCTCTGAGAACTCACACCAACCAGCTGGAGGTGCATGTTCCCCCCGAGACAGCTCCAACGAATCAAACTACCGACCGCAAAGATCACGCAAATGTGAACCCAAAACCACCGACTCGGTCTCCAAGCCTCGATCACTCATGATCCAGTAATTGCTCTGATGAACTCCTGCGGATCATCCTCAGCCTTGACCGTAGAACTCGTGGGCTACAACTCGTAAAATCCCGTAGCCTCAAACTATATGACTCGGGTGAACCATGGGTGCCATCGAACCGGCCGATCCGCCTATCTCGTGCTCGCCACGATCCCGCCAATAATCGCCATCTCCTTGTAACCCATCTCTTCCGCCCGGTGTGGGATCGAGGCTCATGTGCCGGGTCTCGGGAGAGACCGCCGCTTTACTCGCAGCCTCCTCACGCTTTGCCGCTTGGGCTCGGTTGCCTTGCGCGAGGCATCACCGTATACAAAGAATACGCTGATGGAGTCCAAACTTATAACATGCCTCTAAGGCACGATCTCGTGGTGAGAAGAATGGAAAGCAATCCTAAATATCCTATAGCCTCCGACATATATGTGGTGCACAACACATCGATAATCAAGACTCTACTAGATACGGTCAGTAGACACTTTCCGAGGATTAATCGCTCGATACCACTTTTGTCACGACCAACCTGCCCGTGATCGTGCCTTACCCGGCACCCTAGTGATACAACATCGAGAAAAACCAATGGAAATAAAAACTCAAGAATGAAAGCAATGAAATAAGAAAGTAGGCTAACCCAAACGGTTACCTTTTTTATACATAATTTAAAACTCAACGCTACATCCCATACAAACTCGCCCACAACAAGGCATGCACTTCTAAGAATTTTGAAACCATAATGACGACAGGCCCCGCCATGCCCCGAATATACAAAAATCTACTACTTCAGGGAACCGTACCACAGGACAAGCTTCCGGAGATATGGAGCTTTCCGAGAACTGAACCGCGACCTTAAGAGTGTGGATCAGCGAGCTATGTACCTCAACCTGCGGCATGAACGCAGCCTCGGGCGAGGTCAAGATAACAGTACCAAGTATGTGAATCAGAAATATCAGTAAATGAAATCATAATAGTCTATATAAAGCAGAGACATGTATGATAACCAAACTACAAGACACAACACATATGATCATGTCAAGTCGTGGACTCACGCCGTAAAGTCATCACTCAAATACAACCCGAATTTAACCCGCACAATGGCCACATGCCCCAGATCTCACTCGGATAAGCATGGCCATGGAACCATCCTAGTGGGCCCATACCCGTGGACCATCCAGCGTGTCGGTATGCCCAAAGGAGTCAACAAGATAACAATCCTCGTGAAGATACCCGTGGCCACCCAACGCGTCGGTATGTCCAAATAACTAACAAGATAATACTCATGGACGATACCCGGCTACCCAACGTGTCGGTATGTCCAAACAATTAACAAGATAATACTCATCGTGACGCATACCCGTGGCTACCCAACGCACAAGATGTCCAAACAAATAACCGATAACACTTAATGGGAACATACCCGGCTACCCAACGTGTCAGTATGCCCATCAATCAACCAGATAGCCGACCCTCCATCGAGAGACTCGGTAGCACACAACCAAACACTTGCACAACAAGGCTATCACAACAAGCAGAGGCCAGTTACACACAACTCAAGGTACTATAATCACTTCTTAACACAACATCAAGTATACCATTTAAAACCCGAGTATTTAACCCCTTAAAGATCAAGGTACTCCTACCTTTTATAAACAAGTCACTTATGTTTTTCATCACAAGGAGTTCAATATTTGAAAACGAGTTACTTCCCTTTTTCCAAAAATCAAGTTACCATTTTAAATCTAATAATGAATCCCTTCCTTTATTTTCTTAAAGTCGTTATAATTAACTTCCCATAAAGCTATTATAACACTTTATGTTTTAAAACAATACAAGACAAAACCATGCCTTTCTTTTAAAACAAAACACTTCCAATTCTTAGGTCTCTTTTCTTTTAGAAATCGAATTCCTTACTTTGAAATTTTTAAGAAGATCAAAACTTGATTTCAATAGTTCTTATTAAAGCGAACATGATCTAGGAAATGTAATACAATTTTGTCTTATCTTAGCTTCTATGCAGATGGAGGTTTCTCTGGTTTTAACATGATTGAATGTCATTACTATTTCCTTTATTAACGCCGCATCGCTTGTTCGATTCTTCTTCCCATTTCCGAAATTTGGGTAACATTATTCCTTTTTAAAAACCAAGGACTCATTTCTCACGAATGAGGTTTCACACTTTTTGACACCATTTAAGTCAAATCACTTGTCCTTTGAAATCAACAAAACATTCTTTTACTTACATAAAGTGGTTATAACCAACTTCCCATAAAGCCGTTATAACACTTTATGTTTTAACCCAACCAATTACACTATAAGCCCTTATGAGATCAAGAGGGCTTATTCTTTAACAACCAAGCACTTATTACTAACGAATAAGATTTTCCTACTCTTTTCTTCAAACAATCAAGACCCTTACACTTCATATCAAGTCAAGGCACAAAAGGGAAATTTAATTCCTTTAACACACGTGCGTCTACCGCACTATATATTTCACAAATTGTTATACCCCGTATTTCCAGAGTATGTACGTGAGGGCGTACGTATTAAAAATTTAAGCCTTAAAGTTAGGCTAGGTTCGAAATTTGGGCACAAGTGCCGAAAAGAGTCGTTTTCGACTAAACGTTTACTAAACTTGCGAAGGGAAAATTCGCTATGTCATTTCTTATTTTGGATTTTTCGAGAGAAAACATTTTGGACCAACGGGAGGGTGACATGTGTCACCCTCACATTGGACGTGAGATTGGGCGGTTTGGACGAAATGGGTGACTTTAGTTGGTAGGATATTTTGTGCAAGTTGTTGTGGTAGATGGATAAGGTGCACTTGGCTTAAATCTAGCCCTACACTTGCCTTACACTAGGATGAATCTTGGCCATTGGTTGGTCCTTTCTTGACCTATAAATACCCCCCTTGTTGAAGAGTTATTTCATCCTAAATTGAGCAATCTTTCTAAGTCTCAAATACTCCTCCTCTTGTTTGTAGTTCGTCCCAAAGAGTCTCCCCTCGAGTGAGCCTTGGCCGAGGGCCACCCCCCCCTTTGTGGTGTCTATCCGTGGGGTACCCCCCCCTCGCCTAGTTGGTTTCATATAAATACCCCCCTTTTTGTGGTATAGTACTACTCTCCATGTATTGTTATAATGCCCAAATACCTTGGCCCAAATACCTTGTAGTATTCCCAAGGTTACACTTACAAAAGCCCAGAAAATACTATTATACCTTCTTTAGCCACTAAACGAAACCCTAAGGAAAATCTTCATTGGTAGTTGAAGTATTTAAGTAGAAGTTGGTTAGAACTTCTAAGGGTTGTTTGGAGCGGATGGAGCACTCGGAGTAGAGCTAAGCGTTGCTCGGGAGCGACTTTAAACTCGGATAATTTTGGGCTCATCGAGGTAAATACTATCATCCTTCTATTGTAATTGGAAATTACATACTGTCGTAGTAGAAATGAATATAATATTCATAGAAGAGAATTGAACTGTAATAGAAGGATATTACAGAAAAGGATTGAACTGAAATCACTTCAGAAGAATGCATGTAGAAGTTAAACGCACTTACATAGGATCGTATTAAGTGAGATCGATAACCTTTATTGGTTGAATGTTTTGCAAGTAGCTGCTACTTAGAAGGTGGACAAGGCTAGCGGGTTATAGCCGTGGGCGTTTTGCTTATAGTCGATAATCGTCGAGGTATGTGATTATTCTTATACTCTTGAGAATGAAGTATTTTAAAAGAATATATATATAGTACAGACGTGACGTGTGGCAATGTCTTTTGACTTAAGCCCGAATAATATATATATGTAGTACGGTAGACGACGTGCTAATCGAATATAATTGTACGGCAATGTCTTTTGACTTAAGCCTGAATAATAAGAACCTTGAAATATTTTAAAGGAACATATAGATAGTACGGTAGACATACGTATGTTAACTGAATGTAGTATTATGGCAATGTCTTTTGACTTAAGCCTGAATAATAAAGAATCTTGAAGTATTTCAACAGAATTAAGAAACCTTTTTGAAAGAAGAGTAATGCTTGGTTTGAAAACATAAGAGTTATACTAGCTTTATGGGAAGTTAGGTATAACGTCTTAAGAGAGATAAAGAGAATGGTTTACTGATTGTTAGAAGTTAAGAGACTTGATCTTATAAGATAAGAGACTTAACTTAAATGAATTAATATGAGTTTTGTGTGAAACCTCATTCGTGAGTAATGAGTACTTGGTTTTAAAGAGGAATAATGTTTCTTGATTTGGAAATCGAATGAGTATCGACAAACCATCGCAGTTAATAAAGGAAAATGTAATGAATAATGAAATATTATTAAAACCAAGAGAAACCTCCATCCAGAAGCTAAGATGAGACAAAATGATATTACATTTCCTAGATCATGGTTGCTTAATAAAGATGGTTATAAAATAAACTACTCACACATATGGCATATGTTATTCAATTGTTTTAAAAGAAATTAAGACATTGAACTATGAAACTTTTCTAAAAGAGACTCGAGTAATTGGAATTAGGCAACCGAACTTTAGGAAAAGAAAGGCATTGTTATGTCTTAAATTGGTTTAAAACATAAAGTGTTATAACAGCTTTATGGGAAGTTAGTTATAACGACTTTATGAAAACAAAAGAAGGGTTTTATCATTGGTTTTAATGTGATAACTTGGCTTTAATAAGAGAAGTGTTTTGGTTGGCTAAAAATGTGAGTCACTCTATTTTATACTACGGGTATTGGGTGACTTCTATAAAAGGAATGGATCTCTTTAAAAGGAATTTAACGTACGTAGTACTTTAGGGTTAAAACCCGGGCTTTGATATAAAATGGAAGTACCTCGAGTTGTGTATAACTTGCCTATGCTTGTTGTTGTGTAACTTGCCTATGCTTGTTGTATAGCCTTTGTTGTAGAATTGTGTTTCTATACTACCGCGCCTCTCGTTGGAGGGCCGGTTGACTTGTTGAGAACTTACATGGACATGTCTACACCGATGCAGACTCGGGGCATGTGGCACGGCGGGAGTTGATTACCCGATATATTGTTATTGTGGTTACATGGACATGTCTACACCGATGCACTTCCGGAGGCATGTGGCTACGCGGGGGTTGATCACCGATATATTGTTGTTGATGTTACATGGACATGTCTACACCGGCTGCAGTCCGGACGTGGCACGCGGCATTGTTATTATTATTGTTGCATCATGGACATGTCTACACCGATGCAATTCCGGGCATGTGGCCATGATGCGAACATGATTGATGTTGTGGCGTGATACCCATAGTTATATTTGAGTGACGACTTTGAGGCGTGAGTCCTCGACTTACATGATCGCTTGTTTATCGTGAATCGTATTTGGGTTATCACATGTCTCCCGCTTTATATAGATCGTTATGAGTTAATCGCAGATTTTCAGTTTCATACTTGGTACTGTTATGCATCGACTCTCCGGGGCCGCGTTCATGCCGCAGTAAGTACATCGTCGATCCCCGCTTAGGATCACCTTTCGCGTATCGGAAGCTCCGTTCCTTGGAGGCTTATCTTTTGGTATGTGTTCCCGAGTTGTAGGTTCTGTACATTCGTGGTATGGCGGCCTCGTCCCATCATAGTTGTTGTAAATCTTAAGGTCTGTAGTAATCGTTGTAAGGTGGTTGTAAAAAGGATTAAACTGTTCAAGTTTTAGTTTTATATATATGCCGAAAGGCGATTTTCTCTCAGATAAAATGTGTCTCATTTTACAGTTGTTTCATGTTTTATTTTTATGTTCCGCTGATTACTCTGATGTATGACTACTTGGGTGCCCGGGTAAGGCACCAGTCACGGGCCCCGGAACGGGTCGTGACACAAATAGTCATGCTGAAGAGGATAGGAAGAATCACATACCTCGCGACGATTGTCGACAATAAGCAAAATGCTCCACAGTACTATCGCCCTTAAGTAGAATATGCTACCGTAGTACTTCAATCCTATAAGGGTCATAAAACGTCTATCAAACTCTAGCTTCGAACGTAGAATAACTAAGTGCAAAGTCCCCAAATTCTACGACAATTTGGACGGCACTTCCTTTGTCTTTACTAACTTGCCACCTTTGCTAAGGTCGAATTCAATAACCCAACGCCCCACACTAAACCAACCTTAAACCCCTTTCAAATCTTTCCAATCCAAGTTCTTAGGTCTAACATGATATCTAGCCCTAGACGTCTTCAACAATTACAATCTCCCTTTACAACATGCGACGTCCCAATTAGAAATCCAATTAAAGTTACAATCTTAAGGCTAACATGCCCATTTCAGTTTTTAACAAGACAACAAGATCCAAATCTATACAATATAAAACAAATTTCAGCTCAATTCTATACTACTACAATATAACGACCTTAGGCTCAACTCTAAACTACTAAAATAAAATGACCTCGTGCTCACATCTATACTACTAAAATAAAACAGCCTTAGGCTCATAACCAAGAGAAAGGGGAAACTTTTACCTTAAGGAATAGCCCACAAAAGCCCATTTTTCTTCCACCTCTTTCCGTCAAAATCGCCCACCAGCGTTACACACAAGTTTACCCACACTTTTTCTTCTTGCCGCCGCTCCAACTGTTATACCCCGTAGTTCCAGGGTATGTATGCGAGGACGTACGTACGAGAATACGACATTGAAATTGGAAAGGAAGAAAGAGGTGATTTTTCCACGGAAAAGTTTCCGGTTTTTGTGAAGGAAAAAGGTTCGTTTATGGGAATTGGATTCCCAGATTTGGTATTCGGACTTCTTGGAATATTAGAGAATTATGGAATTTTATTTTCGGAAATGGTCACGCGGGGCCCACGGGAGAAATTTACGGTTTTATGGGGCCCACTTTGTTTTCGAGATTTTGGCCATTGTGGATATTTTCGGAAGATGAAATATTTTGGATGAGTAGGAGGGCGACACGTGTCACCCCTGCGTGGCAGCAATTTCACATCAGGCACAACACCCGCTTAGAGTCGCTTTTCGACTAAACGCTTTACTAAACTCGTAGGATAAATTTCGCTATGTCATTTCTAATTTTTGCGGATTTTTCCGAGAGGCGAAACATTCGGATTAACGGAGGGCGACACTTGTCACCCTCCAATTGATGGACTTGAGGCGTCTTTAGGGCCGATTGGGTTGTCCAATTTTGTCTTGGAGTTGGTAGGATATTTTGTGTGCAAGTTGGCCAAGGACACTTGCCCTAATCCTCACCCTACACTTGCCTTGCACTTGGCATCATCTTGGCCATTGGTTGGCCATGTCTTGACCTATAAATACCCCTCTTGTGATGAAGAGTTCTTCATCCACAAAAGCCTTCCAAGTCTTGAAATCCTTCCCTCTCCCTTAAGCCTCTTTTCGTCCAAACACCTACCCTCTTTGGAGAAGCTTAGCCAGGCTACCCCTAGCCTAGCGAAACCTACCCTCCCTTGGTTGAAAAGTTGCCTTCTAGTATTGTTATAATGCCCAAAATACCTAGCCCAAATCCCTTAGTCCTTAGTAGAAGTTGTGAAGAACTTCTAAGGTTTTCGAGCTACCTGAGCGCACAACTTGTGGGCTAAACCTTGCTCAGCGACTTTTATCTAGGATATTATTGGGCTTACCGAGGTAAATAACCTTATCCTCCTTTGTAATTAGAAAATGCATCTTGTAGAAGTATAGGAATAAGTATAAGTACTTAGAAGGATATTAAGAATAGAATTGAACTGATATCACAAGAAGGTGGTTTAAATGTAACGCCCAACCGGGCACATCGTGCCTTACCGGCACCCTAGTGATACAACATCGAGAAAACCAGTGGAAAATAAAACATGAATCATGAAACAAGAGATATAATAAATAGACAAAGCAACCAAAGCTTGCCTTCGATATACATAAAACCCAACAGTTTAATCCTTTACAACCCCGCCCACAACAGTTCTGCACTTAAGATTTACAACGACTATGACGGGACGTGGCCCCGCCATACCTGAATGTACAAGAACCTACAACTCAGTGGAACACATACTAAAAGATAAGCCTCGGAGGAACGAGCTTCCAAAACGCCGAACCGAGATCACGAGAGCGAGGATCCACGACCGATGTACCTACCGCGGATTGAACGCACCCAAGGAGGTCGACAACAGTACCAAGTATGTGAAATCACAAATCAGTAAATGAAATCATAATAGCTTAACAAGGGGAGACATGTATGATAACCAAAATACGACGCAACATAAAATAATCAAGTCGTGGACTCACGCCTCAAAGTCACCACAAATATAACTATGGGTCTCACGCCCATAACATCCATCATGTTCGCATCGTGGCCGCATGCCCCGAATATCGCCTCGGTGTAGACATGTCCATGATGCAACAATAATACAAGGCCGTATGGCCACATGCCCGAATCTTGACGGTGTAGACATGCCCATGTAACCTCAATAAGAATATCTTTGGTCAACCCCGCCGCACGCCACATGCCCGGAATCTGCGACGGTGTAGACACGTCCATGTTGCGAATAACCATATATCGTAATCAACCGCTTGCACGGCGCGTGCGCCCGAAATCTGATCGGTGTAGACATGTCCATGTGACATCAACACAAGACAGAAATCAAAATGGAAACATACCCGTGTAAATCTCCATCACAGCCAGAACGTCCAAGTAAGTTCTCAATAAGTCAACCGCCTCATCGAGACGCGGTATACGTAAATACCACACTTGCACAGCAAAGGCTATCATCACAAGCATAGGCAAGTTTCACAACAACAAGCACAGGCAAGTTTCACAACAACAAGCATAGACAAGTTTCACAACAACTCAAAGTACTTTCATTTTATGCCAAAGTCCGGGTTTTTAACCCCAAAGTACTACATACGTTAAGTTCTTTTAAAAGAGATCCATTACTTATAAAAGTCAACCGATACCCGTAGTATTAGAATGACCAACCCACATTCCTTTTCAAAATCAAGTAACAACATTCTTTTCCTAAGTTCCAGTTTGCCTAGTTTCAATTACTCAAGCTTCTCATTTTCAAATGGTTTCACAGTTCATAAACTTAATCACTTGATTTATTTTTAGAACAATTGAGTAATATATGTCTCACGTGAGAGTAGGTTATTCTTGTTTACAACATTCTTATTACAGCAGCCATGATCTAGAAAATGTATATCATTTTGTCTCATCTTAGTTTCTATGCAGATGAGGTTTCTATCGGTTTTAATACAATTCATCATTTTTCAATACATTTTCCTTTATTAACGCCGCAGTTGGTCCTGTCGATACATTCGATTTCCAAATCGGAAATCATTATCCCTTTAAATAAAACCAAGTACTCATTACTCACGAATGAGGTTTCACACAAACATTCACATTAAAACAAATAAGTTAAGTCTCTTATCTTATAAGATCAAGTCTCTTAACTTCTAACATCAGTAAACCATTTTCTTTACCTCTCTTAAGACATTATACCTACTCCCATAAATCTAGTATAACTCTTTTTAAAACCTTTTAAAACCAAGTGTTACTCTCCTTCCAAAACGATTTATAAATCTTTTGAAATACATCAAGTTCTTTATTATAACTAGCCGCTTATAATTCACATCGATTACCTTTTAAAACCACAAAGTATTTTCTTACCTACCTAAAGTCGTTATAATCAACTTCCCATAAAGTGTTATAACACTTTATGTTTAAGAACAATCAAACACGTTAACACGTATGACGTCTACCGTACTACATAGTTCACACGATCATGCTAGAAGAGATAGGAAGAGGTTCACATACCTCGCGACGATTTATCGACAATAAGCAAAATGCTCCAAGTACTACAACGCTAGCCCTTTCCACTCGCCGAGTAGAATACGCTACTCTTAGTACTTTCACCTATAAAGGTCACAAACGTCTATTAACCCCAAAACACAAGTTCTATCTTTCTACGAAAATTCAAAGACTCTCCCGCAACAGCGTAAATCTCCTCTCTATCGAGGCCGCTACCAAGCCAACCGTGGGGGTTCACACGCCTAACCGACGTGTACCATCCTACTCGAATACTACACAAGTCTCTGTAATACATACCCTATGTAAATACTGATTCTTTATTATTCAGCTTAAGTCAAAAGACATTGCCACAATACTAAGTTCGATTCTATATAGTATACTTCAACTATATATTCAAACACGTAATTTCCAATTACAATAGAAGGACAAGAGTGTTTACCTCGATAAGCCCAAAATTATCCAAGTATAAAGTCGATCTCGAGCAACGCTTAGCTCCTACTCCGAGCGCCAAACAACCCTTAGAAGTTCTAACTAACTTCTACTTACAACTTCAACAACGGGTGAAGATTTCCTTAGTGGTTTCGTTTTGTGGCTAAAGGAAGTATAATCGTATTTTACGGGCTTTTGTATAAGTGTAACCTTGGGAATACTACAAGGTATTTGGGCCAAGGTATTTGGACATTATAACAATATTAGAGAGTATTTCTATACCACAACAAGGGTATTATACGAAAACAACTAGGCTAGGGGTACCCTACGCCAAGGCACCACAAAGGGGAGGGTGGCCTGGCCAAAGCCAAACTTTAAGGGAGAGGGCTCTTGGACGAGTCAACAAGAGGAGGAGGGGTTTCAAGACTTGGAAGATTTTGATGAATGAAGTCTTCAAAGAGAGTGGGTATTTATAGCAAAACCAAAAGCCAACCAATGGCCAAGATCCTTCCAAGTGTATAGCAAGTGTAAGGCCAAGATCAAGCCAAGTGCACCCTAACCCCTACTCCACAAAACATGGCACAAAACAAGCCACAAAACAAGGCACAAAACCATGAACCAATCGCCAAGGCCAAGCTCCTCTTTGCCCAACGAGGTGACAAGTGTCACCCTCCCGCTGGTCCAAAAATGTTCCGCCGCTCGGAAAAATCCGCAAAAATACTAAATGACATAGCCGGAATTTTTCCAACGTAAGTCGTGGAAACGCTTTCCGTAAAACGACTCTATTCGCACTTGTGCCCAAATTTCGAACCAAAGCCAATTCTTAAGGCAAAAATTTAATACGTGCGCCTCACGTATATACTGCGAAATACGGTATAACATTCTTCCTTAGAAACATTCGTCCCGAATGTTCCTTCAAGGTCTCAAAACAAACGGCGCCAAGATAGTCTTCACCGCTATACGCATTTAAAACAATCATGCCACACCCGCCACAAAACACACGTTCACTTCTCCCTTACTGTAGTACTCGTCACGAACACCGAACTCGTTCTAGTGTCCGTACCACACTTCGCCAACGCTCGTTTCCAACCCTCGAGTCACTACCTCCAAACTTGGTCATCTCACTAACCTCAATTTCCCTAAGGCCATTCCCGCCTTCACGAATCGATTCTCGATCGAACGTATCCACGAACTCATGCGATGGTCATCTAAACTTGGGCCTAGCACTCGTGACTCGCCACCGGGCGACCACCAGAGCTGACCCTTCCTCAAGCGGACGCTGGTTGGCCCGCAACATGGCCCCAACCCGACCCAGCGTAGCTCCAACTCTCTAGTTTCTTGATCCGAACAATCTTACTTTACAGTCGCGAAAGCTACCACTTCCATTTCACACTACCTGTGGACTTACCATTTTCACTAACCGTGTTTCTAAATCACATTTTAGCACAAAGCTATCCAAACATATCATTAAACACATCAACAACATCAATACACACAAAACTCTAGAGGTTAAGGATATACCAAACTAGGCGGTTCAAGGACCGCTAAAATCGAACTTCCACCGCGACTCTACCGTGGCCCGCAGAATCGCTCTAGTAGTTCAGGCTATCCTACCAAGCTACCTCAGTGGACGGTCTCGTCATATGGCCTGTTGGCGCAAGAATAACAAGCTCCTTGGTACTACGACACTCTCAAACGCGGTCTACTACATCGACCACACCGAGGTAGGGTGATCAGATCCGCCAACACCCTACCTCGAACATCAAACACAGGAGCCTGCACCGCCTCCCGAATATCCCAAGGGTCCCAAGATCGCGGAGGGCCACTCAGAATGGCGGAGGTACATAACTAGTCTCGCCGAGGCGGTCCGCCTCGAAAGTCGCCAAAATATCCGCCGTCTTGGCCTTCTTCTCTGAAAGCGGTCCACCTGTCGATCTGCGCTCGCACCCAAGTGCATGAGCACGAATGCGGCAATGTCCATGCCGAAAGAGAAACACCGAACAACTCTCGCTAGGTAATCATCGAGCCACGTAACATATCGGTGCACTCGATCCTCCATACTAGCTACTAATGCGGGAACATACCGCCGATGAGTCGAACTCACATTGTACTCCCGAATCAGACGCTCGCTCGCCTCAACATCAAAAACTGTTTACCGAGCCCTCCTCATTTGTGGAGGCAAGAAATGTGCCAGAAGGCCCCAAAACTCGTCCCAAACGGTGGAAGTGCATGCTCTCCCGAAAGCTCCCACGAGTCAAACCAATCGATCGCGGTATCACGCAAACGATGCGTAACCAAATGTCACAGATCGGTCTCGAAGCCTTGATCACCCGCATGATCCTCTCAGAATCGACGGATGAACTCGCGGATCATCCTCCGCCGACCAGTAAAACTCAAAGCGGCTACAACTAAGGAAATCGTAGCCTCAAACTGTCGCCTCGTGCACTACAGTCTTTGGAAGCCAGGCTGAATCGAATCGCGTGGCCTATCTCATATTCGCCACAACCACGCCAATAATCGCCATCTCTTGTGACCCATCTCCCGCTCGGCATCGTGGTGGAGGCTCGTATCAGAGTCTCGCAGCACCGCTGCGGCTCTAAACTCTTTGGCCGTGGCGGCCGCAAAACTCGCCGTCAAGCACTACTCAGTCTTGGCCGACTCGCGCTCGTACTCCTCGAATCCCACTAGCAGCCTCCTCGCTTTGCCTTCTGGGCCCAGGGTTGCTCTTCGCAGGCATAATCGTAAAACGAAACACGTCGGAGGGTCCAACTTACAACACACTCTAAGGCACGATCTCGGAATGAGAAGAATGGAAACCAATCCTAAATGTCCTATAGCCTCACGATTATAGATGTGGTGCACAACACACCGATAATCAAGACTCTACTAGACACGGTGCGTAGACACTTTCAGAGGACTAAGCGCTCGATACCACTTTGTAACGCCCGAACTCGGGCCCTGCATCGTGCCTTACCGGGCACCCTAGTGATACAACATCGAGAAAACCAATGAAAATAAAACATGAATCATGAAACAAGAGATATAATAAATAGACAAAGCAACCAAAATGCTTGCCTTTCAAGATATACATAAAACCCGAACAGTTTAATCCTTTTACAACCACGCCACAACAGTGCTGCACTCTAAGATTTACAACGACTATGACGGACAGTGGCCGCCATACCTCGAATGTACAAGAACCTACAACTCAGTGGAACACATACCAAAAGATAAGCCTCGGAGGAACGGAGCTTCCCAAAGCTGGCGAGATCCCGAGAGCGAGGATCCACGGCCGATGTACTTACTCGCGGCATGAACGCAGCCCCAAGGAGGTCGACAACAGTACCAAGTATGTGAAATCACAACATCAGAATGAAATCATAATAGCTTAACAAGCGGGAGACATGTATGATAACCAAAATACAAGACGCAACATAAAAAGCAAGTCGTGACTCACGCCTCAAAGTCACCACTAAATATAACTATGGGTCTCACGCCCATAACATCCATCATGTTCGCATCATGGCGCGTGCCGAATAACGCTTCGGTGTAGACATGTCCATGATGCAACAATAATAACAAGCGCCGCATGGCCACATGCCCCGAATATCGTGACGGGTGTAGACATGCCCATGTAACCTCAATAAGAATATCTTGGTCAACCCCGCCGCACGGCCACATGCCGGAATCGTGACGGTAGACACGTCCATGTTGCGGAATAACCATATATCGGGTAATCAACCCGCCCGCACGGCCGCATGCCCTTGCATCAGACGGTGTAGACATGTCCATGTGACATCAACACAAGACGATAATCAAAATGGAAACATACGTGGAATTCTCCATCACCGCCAAAGACGTCCAAGTAAGTTCTCAATAAGTCAACCGCCTCTATCGAGACGCGAATACGTAAATACCACACTTGCACAAAGAAAGGCTATCATCACAAGCATAGGCAAGTTTCACAACAACAAGCACAGCAAGTTTCACAACAACAAGCATAGACAAGTTTCACAACAACTCAAAGTACTTTCATTTTATGCCAAAGTCGGGTTTTTAACCCCAAAGTACTACATACGTTAAGTTCTTTTAAAAGAGATCCATTACTTCTATAAAAGTCACCCGATACCCGTAGTATTAGAATGACCAACCCACATTCCTTTTCAAAATCAAGTAACAACATTCTTTTCCTAAGTTCCATTTGCCTAGTTTCAATTACTCAAGCTTCTCATTTTCAAATGGTTTCACGATTCATAAACTTAATCACTTGATTTATTTTTAGAACAATTGAGTAATATATGTCTCACGTGAGTAGGTTATTCTTGTTTACAACATTCTTATTCTGACCATGATCTAGAAAATGTATATCATTTTGTCTCATCTTAGTTTCTATGCGGATGGAGGTTTCTCTGGTTTTAATACAATTCATCATTTTTCAATACATTTTCCTTTATTAACGCCGCTGCAGTGGTGCTGCCGATACACATTCTGATTTCCGAAATCAGTAAATCATTATCCCTTTAAATAAAACCAAGTACTCATTACTCACGAATGAGGTTTCACACAAACATTCACATTAAAACAAATAAGTTAAGTCTCTTATCTTATAAGATCAAGTCTCTTAACTTCTAACATCAGTAAACCATTTTCTTTACCTCTCTTAAGACATTATACCTACTCCCCATAAAGCTAGTATAACTCTTTTTAAAACCTTTTAAAACCAAGTGTTACTCTCCTTCCAAAACGATTTATAAATCTTTTGAAATACATCAAGTTCTTTATTATAACTAGCGATTATAATTCACATCGATTACCTTTTAAAACCACAAAGTATTTTCTTACCTACCTAAAGTTTATAACGACTTCCCATAAAGTTATAACACTTTATGTTTAAGAACAATCAAACACAGTTAACACGTATGCGTCACCGTCTTACATAGTTCACACGTATCATGCTAGAAGAGATAGGAAGAGGTTCACATACCTCGACGATTTATCGACAATAAGCAAAATGCTCCAAGTACTACAACCTTGCTAGCCCTTTCCGGCTCGAGTAGAATACGCTACTCTTGTACTTTCACTATAAAGGTCACAAACGTCTATTAACCCCAAAACACAAGTTCTATCTTTCTACAGAAAATTCGGCAAGACCTCCCCATGACAGCGTAAATCTCTCCTCTCTATCGAGGCCGGCTACCAAGCCAACCAGGGGGGGGGGTTCACCCGTCTAACCGGACGTGTCCCATCCAACGCAGTAATACTACACCAGTCTCATCGTCTGATACCCTATGTAAATCTGATTCGATTGATTCTTTATTATTCAGCTTAAGTCAAAGACATTGCCACAATACTAAGTTGATTCTATATATAGTATACTTCACTATATATTCAAACACGTAATTTCCAATTACAATAGAAGAACGATAGTGTTTACCTCGATAAGCCCAAAATTATCCAAGTATAAAGTCGATCTGAGCAACGCTTAGCTCCTACTCGGCGCTCAACAACCCTTAGAAGTTCTAACCAACTTCTACTTACAACTTCAACAACGGGTGAAGATTTCCTTAGGGTTTCGTTTTTGTGGCTAAAGGAAGTATAATCGTATTTTCTGGGCTTTTGTATAAGTGTAACCTTGGGAATACTACAAGGTATTTGGGCCAAGGTATTTGGACATTATAACAATATTAGGAGAGTATTTCTATACCACAACAAGGGGTATTATACGAAAACAACTAGGCTAGGGGGGGGGGTACCCCACGGCCAAGGCACCACAAAGGGGGGAGGGGTGGCCTCTCGGCCAAAGCCAAACTTTAAGGGGGAGAGGGGCTCTTGGACGAGAGTCAACAAGAGGGAGGGGAGGGGTTTCCAAGACTTGGAAGATTTTTGGATGAATGAAGTCTTCAAAGAGAGGGGGGTATTTATAGCAAAACCAAAAGCCAACCAATGGCCAAGATCCTTCCAAGTGTATAGCAAGTGTAAGGCCAAGATCAAGCCAAGTGCACCCTAATCCCTACTCCACAAAACATGGCACAAAACAAGCCACAAAACAAGGCACAAAACCATGAACCAATCGGCCAGGCCAAGCTCCTCTTTGCCGTCAATGAGGTGACAAGTGTCACCTCCCGTTAATCCAAAAATGTTCGTCGCTCGGAAAAATCCAAAAATACTAAATGACATAGCGGAATTTTTCCAACGTAGGCGTGAAACGTTTCGTCGAAACGACTTATTCGACTTGTGCCCAAATTTCGAACCAAAGCCAATTCTTAAGGCAAAAATTTAATCGTGCGCCTCACGTATATACTGCGGAAATACGGTATAACATAAAGAAGAATAATAGAAGCGTACTTACATAGAATTTGTTTTCCTGATGAGACTTGAGTAGCTCAGGGTAGGAAGTCGCCCAAATGTCCATAGAATAACGAACCCTCTGCTTAGAGCTTTTATGCGATGATCTAGGCGTTGATAGGCGATTTGGTATTATAGGTCGATTCTCTGCGCACGACATATTCAACTTGGCAAGTGGATTTCGCCGAGAAGGTATGTGATTCTTCCTATCCTCTTGAGCATGATATTTTAAAGAATATGTATATAGTACGGTAGACGTACGTGTGTTAACTGAATAATAATTACGGCAATGTCTTCGGACTTAAGCCTGAATAATAATTACGGCAATGTCTTCTGACTTAAGCCTGAATAAAAAGGATCCGAAGTAGTTCAAAAGTATTAAGAAACCTTTTTAAGAGTAACACTTGGTTTTAAAAGCTTAAGAGTTATACTAGCTTTATGGGAGGTTAGGTATAGCGGCTTAAGAGTGATAAAAAGAATGATTTATTAATTTAAGAAAATAAGAGACTTGACTTAATTATACTAATGTGAAAAAGTGTGAAACCTCATTCGTGAGTAAATAGTATTTTTGGTTTTCAAAAGGAATGATGTTTTACCGATCAGAATGAATGTCGAACAAACCACAGCAGCGCTAATAAAGGGAAATATTTTGACTAATAAAGTATTATTAAAACAGTAGAAACTTCCATCTGCATAGGAGCTAAGATGAGACAAAATGATATTACATTTCCTAGATCATGGCTGATGTAATAAGATTGTTATGAACAATAATAACCTACTCACACATAAGGTATATGTTTCTCAAATTGTTTTAAAGGATTAAAACTATGAACTACGAAACCTTTCGAAAATGAGAAACTTGAGTAATTGAAATTAGGCAAACTTGAGCGTTGGGAAAAGAATGTTGTTACTTAATTTTACAAAGAGAAGTGTTCTGATTTACTTCAAAAGATAATCACTCTATTTTTATACTACGGGTATTGTGTGACTTTTGTGAAAGAAACGAATCTATTAAAAGAGTAATACATGAAGTACTTTGGGGCTAAAAACCCGAACTTGTTAACAAAATGTAGAAAGTACCTTGTGTGAATAACTTGATTGTATTGATTTGTGATAGTCTTGTAATACTTTCTTGTTGACTTGATAAGTAAACATGTTAGGATGCTACGTGAGTTAGTATCTTGTGATGTTTGTGTAAAGGGTTTTCCTTATTGTGCTTAGGTTGTTTAACGATAAACCGTCATGTTGATATTATATCACTCATGATTAGGGTTAGTGCCCTCCGATGCGGGTAGACTCGGCGGGTCTAGTGACCTATGATTCGAGAATACCTTATGCATGCAGTATGGCCTATGCGGAACTACGGGAGTTCGGTTAGTATCGCGCCCTTGGTCGTGCGGTCTTTGTGGCCATGCGGACGGCGAGTCGAGGCTGCGAGAAGTAGCTACCCTCGATGCGGGGTGTTATACCGTATTTTCCCGAGTATGCGTGGGGCGTGCGTAGAAAATTTGAAACTTGTATTAGGCTTGGCGAATTTAATTTTGTTCACAACACCCGTTTAGAGTCGTTTTAAAAGCGTTTTCCACGACTTCGTAGGGAAAATTCCGGCTATGTCTTTTTAATTTTTGCGGATTTTTCCGAGAGACGAAACATTTTGGACCAACGAGAGCGCGCTTGCACCTCCCATTAGCGGACGTGAAAGGGTCGGTTTGGGCCGAATTGAAGAGGGGGGAGTTGGTAGGATATTTTTGTGTGTTAGTTGGTTAAGGACACATGGGTGAATCTTGGCCCTACACTTGCTATGCACTTGGCTAGATCTTGGCCATTGGTTGGCCTTAGCTTGTGCTATAAATACCCCTCTCCCTTTGATGAATTCTTCATCCTTTCCACAAATCTTCTAAGTGTTAAATCCTCCTCCTCCCTTAGTGTAGAGTTCGCCAAGAGCCTCCCACTCCCATGGCGAGAGCCCTTCCCTCCTCACAGTAGTGTGGCGTGGGGTACTCCCCTAGCCTAGTTGTTTCGTATAATACCCCCTTTTGGTAGAAATACTCTCAAAAGTATTGTTATAATGCCCAAATTACCTTAGCCATATACCTTGTAGTATTCTAAGGTTATACTTATACAAAAGCCGGAAATACTATTATACTTTCCGTCGGTCCAAAACGAAACCTAAGTAAATCTTCACCGTAGTTGAAGTTATAAGTAGAAGTTGGTTAGAAATTCTAAGGGTTGTTTGGAGGTCGGAGCGCCTTGTGATAGAGCTAAACCTTGCTCAGGATCGACATTTAAACTCGGATAATTATGGGCTTATCGAGGTATTATCTTGTCCCTCTATTGTAATTGGAAATTACATGATTGTTAGGCTATATAGTTGAAGTATACTATATATAGAACTGAGCGTAGTTATCGGCAATGTCTTTGACTTAAGCCTGAATAATAAGAAACCTTTCGAAAGAAAATCTTGATTGTATTTACATAGGATCGTATTACGATGACTTGTGTAGCTTTCTTTGTGTAGTAGAATCGTACGTCAGGTTAGGCGTGCAAACCCCCCAGTTGGCTTGGTAGCGGCCTCGATAAAGGAGGAGATTTCTGTTGTTGCGGGGAGAGTCTTTGCGAATTTTGTAGAATGTTCTACGATGAGGTCTAAATGTTAATAAGCGCTGTGGCCTTATAGGTTGAAGTACTACGTGTGGCGCGATCTACTTGGCTTAAGGAGTGAAGCGGTTGGAAGTACTTGGGCGTTTTGCTATTAGTCGATACTCGTCGCGAGGTATGTGAACCTCTTCCTATCTCTTCTAGCATGATATGTGTGAACTATGTAGTACGGTGAGCGACATGTGCTAAATGTATTTGATTGGTTTAAAACATAAAGTGTTATAACGGCTTTATGGGAAGTTGGTTATATGACCTTATGTTGGTAAGAAAATACTTGTGGTTTTAAAAGGTAAATCGATTTGAACTATGACGGCTTATTATGTGTTAATAAAGAACTTGAAGTATTTCAAAAGATTTTTGAATCATTTGAAAGAAGAAGTAATACTTGGTTTTGAAAACTTAAGAGTTATACTAGCTTTATGGGAAGTTAGGTAATAACGGCTTAAGAATGTTTCTTGATTTGGAAATCGAGAATGTGTATCGACAAACCAACTGCGGCGTTAATAAGGAAATGTTTTGTGATTAAGTATTATTAAAACCGGTAGAAACTTCCATCCATAGAAGCTAAGATGAGACAAAATGATATTTCCTAGATCATGGCTGCTGTAATAAGATTGTTATAAACAAGAATATCCTACTCACATATAAGACTTATGTTTCTCAGATAGTTTAAAAGAGAATTATATTCTTAAATGAATAAGACTATGAACTACGAAACCTTTCTAAAGTAAAACGTGAACATTTGAAATTAGGCAAACTTGGGCGTTTGAGAAATAATGTTGTTACTTGATTTTACAAAGAAGTGTTTTGCTTTACTTCAAAAGATAATCACTCTCGTTTTCATATACTACGGGTATTGTGTGACTTTTGTAAACGTAACGTATCTTTTAAAAGATAATGTATGAAGTACTTTGGGAATAGATACTCGATCTTGTTAATCATATAATAGAATGTACCTTGTGTGTATAACTGGATTGTGTTGGTTTGTGATAGCCTTGTAATACCTTCGTGTTGATTTGATAAATAATCATATTAGGATGCTACATGTGTTAGTGATACGTGATGTTTGTGTAAAGGGTTTTCCGCGATTGTGCTTAGGTTGTTTAAGCGATAAACCGTTATGTTGGTATTATACCACTCACCGTGTTTAGGGTTAAGCGCCCTCCGATGCGGGGTAGACTTCGAGCGATGCAGGACCATGATTCGAGAATACCTCATGCGGGTCCTTGGGGGCCTATGCGGAGCTACGAGAGTTCCAGGTTAGTGTGCGGCCTTTATGGTCATGCGGTCTATGTGGCCATGCGGACTGCGAGTCCAGGACGATGCCGGGGAGTAGCTACCCTCGATGCGGGGTTATACCTCATGCGGGCCAATGAGATTGGCCTATGCGGAGCTGCGGGGAGTTCCAGGGCTAGACGCGCACATTTGATATTGCGGGCGAGCGACCAGCTTTGATCATGTGACGGTCTAGACAGATATCATGATACATTTTATGACCTTGTTAGTACTGTGGGTGTTAGTAGTCGGCTATGCCTTCGTACTTACCCCGTACGGTTTTATTTGGACACAGGTGGGACCTGTTGTTCATGTGTATTCCTTGGTGCTTTTCTATCATTGGCTAGCGGTGAGGAAGGTATTCCACGGGCATGATTGATGTTGCGGGCGTGAGACCCATTGTTATATTGGGTGATGACTTGAGGCGTGAGTCACGACTTGATATGCTTATTTATTATGAACGTAGTTTGGTTATCATACATGTCTCCCGCTTTATATAGACTACTATGATTTCATTTCTGATATTTTGATTTCACATACTCGGTACTGTTATCGACCTCCGGGGCTGCGTTCATGCCGCGAGTAAAGGTACACGATCGTTGATCCTCGCTCTTAGGTCACGATTGGCGTTGGAAGCTCGTTCCTCGGAGGCTTATCTTGGTATAGTCCACTGTTGTAGGTGCTTACATTCGGAGGTATGGCGGGGCCACTGTCGTCGTTGTTGTCATATCATTCGTAAGTGCATGTAATCTTGGGTGTGGCGGGGTTTGTAAAAAGGATTAAACTGTTGATTGAAAGAGTTGTTGTTTCTATATATATGCGAAAGGCAAGTTTTCTGAGTTATTGTTTATACTTAGTTATTTTATGTTATTGATTTATGTTCGTGATTTTCTCGATGTATGACTCTTTGGGGTGCGGGGTAAGGCACGATCACGGGCCGGTTGGGTCGTGACACGAGAATACCTCATGCGGGCCATTGGAGTGGCCGTGCGGAGCTACGGGAAGTTCGAGGGCTGAAGCGCGCACATTAGATACTGCGGGCGAGTGGCCAGCTTTGATCATGTGACGGTCTAGACAGATCTCATGATACAGTTTATGACCTTGTTGTACTATGGGTTTTAGTAGTCGGCTATGCCCTCGTACTTACCCCTTACGGTTTTATGATGACTTTGAGGGTGTGAGTCCCTGACTTGACATGACTACTTATTTATTGTGAACTGTAGTTTTGGTTATCATACATGTCTCCTGCTTTATATAGACTACTATGATTTCATTTACAGTATTTTCGGTTTCACATACTTGGTACCTGTTGTACTGACCTCCTTCGGGGGGCTGCGTTCATGCCGCAGGTAAAGGTACTCCTACTGTTGATCCCCGTTCTTAGGATCACCGTTTCAGCGTTGGGAAAGCTCCGTTTCTCCGGAGTCTTAGCATTTTGGTATGGTCCCCTGTCGTTATAGATATTTACATTCTGGGGTATGGCGGGGCCCTGTCCCGCCATTGTTGTTTTAAACTCTTAGAGGTCTGTAGACCTGTTGTAAGGTTGAGATGTAACTGTTCATTTTGGGGTATCTATATACATATATGCCGAAAGGCAACTTTTTCCTAGAAACTGTGTCTTATTTATACTGTTTCATATTTTGGTTGTTTTATTTTTCCGATTTCTCGATGTATGACTACTTGGGTGCGGGTAAGGCACGATCCACGAGCCCCGAATGGGTCGTGACAAAGTGGTATCGAGCAGTTAATCTCGGAAAGTGTCTGCACCGTATCTAGTAGAGTCTTGATTATCGGTGTGTTGTGCACCACGATAATCGTGGAGGCTATAGGATATTTAGGATTGGTTTCCATTTTCTCACTGAGATCGTGCTTTAGAAACGTGTTATAAGTTGGACCCTCTAACGTATTCCTTTCTTTTACGATTATGCCTCACGCCAGTAACTCGGGCCCAGAAGGCAAGGCGGTGAAGGAGGCTGCGAGTGGAGTTCGAGAGTTAGAAGGGCACAGCCCAATCATCACCCGAGGTGATGCTTCATGCGAGGAGTTACGAGGCGTCGCCCGGCCGATGTTGGCACCCGGCGGCGATTCCTCTGCGGCCATGACATCTGGACCTTGATTCCACGACTTGGAAGCGAGAAAATATGGATTGGAAGGAGATGGCCTGTTACTAGCAAGGACTTGGCAGCGAGAGTATTTTATGTACGGTATACCAAGGATATTGATGTTTATCTAAAGAAGGGTGTGAGAAGTAGCTCTTGATCGAGAGCAGGCAGGCTTGCGTTCAGGATTATGTGCGTGGTGAGAGAGGTAGAGATCGGCAGTTAAACAAGATCGTGAAGAGGGCCCGATTGGCGGGATCATTTGGTAACTCTCGAGGCGAACCGCCTCGTGAATTATACATGCGCCTCGCCGGTCAGAGTGTCCTCCACGAGTTGATTTTCCTCGGTGTTCACGGTGTGGCGTCGTCGGGAAGTGCGTCTTTCTGGTGCTTGTTTTTCTTGCGGCGTCGGGGCCATATGGCGAGGAATGTTCTATGAGGAAGGATGCAAGTAGGAAGACTCGACCTACGGATCGATTCGCGGATTGATGGTGCGGAGAGGAAGGGGTGTTAGCCAGAGGAGGCCACCCCCACCTCGGTGTGGCCGTTGTGGTCGATGTCATTTTGGGGAGTGTCGTGCTTCTGCGTCAGCTTGTTATGTTTGCGGCCAGCAGGGCCATTTTGCGAGAAATTGTCCAACCAGAGTTGGCGGGGATGTAGGGACTCAGCCTTCGGGATCAGTGGATAGTTCATCACCTTCCCTATGCATGAGCGGGTTTGATTAGAACGACCTAAGGGAAGTGCCGCGTAGATACAGGTATATCCTTAACCCTTTAGAGATTTATATGTGTAGCGAATATCTTAAGTATTGTTTTCAGTTAGCATGGTGTTAGTGTGATTAGAATTTTTGATTAGTTAACCGGGTAAGATTGGGGGATAGAGAGAGTGGGAGCCTTAGAATATTATACGTAGAGACCTTAGAGGTGAGGCCATCTTTGGTAAAAGAATTATTTCATGTTTGACCCTTATCGAAGTGCATAGTATACGTGAGATATTTTTGTGGGATGAATCCCTGAGTGATGTGAAATGAAAGAGGGTAGTTGAGCTTAGAAGACCGCTAGGTTTTCGTAACGTGATTGGTGAGATTGTTCCGGATCGGGGAGCTAGTGTTTTGCGCGTTGCCGGGTCGGGTTGAGGCCGTGTTGCGGGTCGACCCACGCCCTGTTTGGTGATGGGGTCAGTTTGTGGTGATCCCGCTTTGTGTTAGGATCACGAGGGTGTTAGGCCCAGGTTTAGTTAACCATTGTACGAGTTCGTGGATGTGTTCGACCGATGAGTCGGGCGATGGGGTCAACAGTCTTATCTTTTAGTCAAACGTGTACTCGGTAGTAAGTTGCGAGATGATTATTTGAGAAGGTTGTAAGGCTGCGGGGTGCCTACCTTCACCTTATGGTGACGGGAGTCCAAGTTGCTGTTTCTTTTCGGAAGAGTTACCGAGCAAGGTTAGGAACTCAGTGAATCTCGATGTCGCATTCACCTCGGGCCAGTGTTTGGATTTCGGGAGTAGCTGTAAGGACTCTTCGCCTCTTGTTGAGTATGTATTATATAGCTACCATTTCAGTATTCGGGTGTCGCCGTTTGGAGCCTTTTTATAAGTGCTAGTGTAAGATTGCCGATCGGCGATTCGATGTAAGCAAGGTGCGAGATAGTTGGTTCGTACTTGTTCGTGAGGCGTGGATAGGGTGGAGCTTATCCGTAAGAGGTCATTGGCGGCTCAGTCGGTGGGAGCGATGCGAAACATGGTAAGTTATGAGAAAGAGTTCGAGGATACGAGAAGAAGTGCAACGAGTAAGGGAAGAAGCGGCATGTATTACGAGGCATAGGTGTGATTATTTCGTTTGTAAAGAGTAGGTGCGAAGGAGTATCTTTTAGACCTCGAGTAGGAGCTTTGTGATAGAGGTGATTCCTCGTGGACTTGGAGATAAGTATGTGCGCTTGTTGTGTTGTGGCGGTGTGGCATGGTTGTTTCGTAAGTATAGCGGTGAGGACTATCTTTGGCGCTGTTTGTTTGAGACCTAGAAGGAACATTCGGGACGAATGTTTCTAAGAGAGGAGAATGTTATACCCGTAGTTCCGTGGTATGTATGCGAGGACGCACGTGCGAGAATACGACATTGAAGTGGAAAGGAAGAAAGAGGTGATTTTTCCACGGAAAAGTTTCCGGTTTTTGTGAAGGAAAAAGGTTCGTTAATGGGAATTGGATTCCCAGATTTGGTATTCGAACTTCTTGGAATATTAGAGGATTATGGAATATTATTTTCGGAAATGGTCACGTGGGGCCCACGGGAGAAATTTACGGTTTTGTGGGGCCTACTTTGTTTTCGAGATTTTGGCCATTGTGGATATTTTCGGAAGATGAAATGTTTTGGACGAGTAGGAGGGCTACACGTGTCACCCCCCCCTAGGTGGCTTGGCCGAATTTCACTTTGTGCACAACACCCGTTTAGAGTCGTTTTTCGACGAAACGTTTTACTAAACTCGCGTAGGATAAATTTCGGCTATGCCATTTCTAATTTTTGCGGATTTTTCCGAGAGACGAAACATTCTGGACCAACGGGAGGGCGACACTTGTCACCCTCCAATTGATGGACTTGAGGCGTCTTTAGGGCCGATTGGGTTGTCCAATTTTGTCTTGGAGTTGGTAGGATATTTTGTGTGCAAGTTGGCCAAGGACACTTGCCCTAATCCTCACCCTACACTTGCCTTGCACTTGACATCATCTTGGCCATTGGTTGGCCATGTCTTGACCTATAAATACCCCTCTTGTGATGAAGAGTTCTTCATCCACAAAAGCCTTCCAAGTCTTGAAATCCTTCCCTCTCCCTTAAGCCTCTTTTCGTCCAAACACCTACCCCCCCTCTTTTGGAGAAGCTTAGCCGAGGCTACCCCTAGCCTAGCGAAACCTACCCCACTCCCTTGGTTGAAAAGTTGCCTTCTAGTATTGTTATAATGCCCAAAATACCACAGCCCAAATCCCTTAGTCCTTAGTAGAAGTTGTGAAGAACTTTAAGGTTTTCTTGGAGCTCTGAGCGCACAACTTAGGAGCTAAACCTTGCTCAGCGCGACTTTTATCTAGGATATTATTGGGCTTACTGAGGTAAATAACCTTATCCTCCTTTTGTAATTAGAAAATGCATCCGTAGAAGTATAGGAATAAGTATAAGTACTTAGAAGGATATTAAGAATAGAATTGACCGATATCACGGTAGAAGGGTTTAAAGAAGAATAATAGAATCTGTACTTACATGGACTTTGTTTTCACTGATGAACTTGAGTAGCTCACGGGTAGGGAAGTGCTGCCCAAATGTCCATAGAATAACGAACCCTCGCTAGAGCTTTATGCAGATCTGATCTGAGGCGTTGATAGGCGTATTGGTATTATAGGTCGATTCTCTGCGCGCGACATATTCAACTTGGCGGTGGATTTCACAGAAGGTATGTGATTCTTCCTATCCTCTTGAGCATGATATTTTAAAGAATATGTATATAGTACGGTAGACGTACGTGTGTTAACTGAATAATAATTACGGCAATGTCTTCGGACTTAAGCCTGAATAATAATTACGGCAATGTCTTCTGACTTAAGCCTGAATAAAAAGGATCCGAAGTAGTTCAAAAGAATTAAGAAACCTTTTTAAGAGTAACGCTTGGTTTTAAAAGCTTAAGAGTTATACTAGCTTTATTGGAGGTTAGGTATAGCGGCTTAAGAGTGATAAAAAGAATGATTTATTGATTTAAGAAAATAAGAGACTAGACTTAATTATACTAATGTGAAAAAGTGTGAAACCTCATTCGTGAGTAAATAGTATTTTTGGTTTTCAAAAGGAATGATGTTTCTGCGTCGAATGAATGTCGAACAAACCACAGCAGCGCTAATAAAGGGAAATATTTTGACTAATAAAGTATTATTAAAACCAGTAGAAACTTCCATCTGCATAGGAGCTAAGATGAGACAAAATGATATTACATTTCCTAGATCATGGCTGCTGTAATAAGATTGTTATGAACAATAATAACCTACTCACACATAAGGTATATGTTTCTCAAATTGTTTTAAAGGATTAAAACTATGAACTACGAAACCTTTCGAAAATGAGAAACTTGAGTAATTGAAATTAGGCAAACTTGAGCGTTGGGAAAAGAATGTTGTTACTTGATTTTACAAAGAGAAGTGTTCTGATTTACTTCAAAAGATAATCACTCTATTTTTATACTACGGGTATTGTGTGACTTTTGTGAAAGAAACGAATCTTTTAAAAGAGTAATACATGAAGTACTTTGGGGCTAAAAACCCGAACTTGTTAACAAAATGTAGAAAGTACCTTGTGTGAATAACTTGATTGTATTGATTTGTGATAGTCTTGTAATACTTTCTTGTTGATGTTATACCCCGTAGTCCCAGGGTATGTATGCGAGGACGTACGTACGAGAATACGACAGAAAGATTGGAAAGAAAGAAAGAGGCGATTTTTCCACGGAAAAGTTTCCGGTTTTTGTGAAGGAAAAAGGTTCGTTAATGGGAATTGGATTCCCAGATTTGGTATTCGGACTTCCTGGAATATTAGAGAATTATGGAATTTTATTTTGAAAATGGTCACGTGGGGCCCAATGGAGAAATTTACGGTTTTGTAGGGCCACTTTGTTTTGAGATTTTGGCCATTATGGATATTTTCGGAAGATGTTTTATTTTGGGCCAATAGGAGGGTGACACGTGTCACCCCCGCCTAGGTGGCTTGGCCGAATGGCATTTGAGCACAACACCCGGTTAGAGTCGTTTTTCGACGAAACGTTTTACATAACTTGCGAAGGGAAAATTCCGGCTATGTCTTTTCTCATTTTGCGGATTTTTCGAGAGACGGAACATTTTGGACAAACGAGAGGCGGCACTTGGCACCCTCTCGTTGGTGGGCAAGGTGGGCGTACTTGGACGAAATGGGGATGTCAGTGGTAGATATTTTGGTAGATATTTTGTGAGGTTTTAAGGAGTAGGGACTAGGGGCACTTGGGCATATCTTGGCCCTACACTTGTGTAGCACTTGGCTCAATCTTGGCCATTGGTTGGCCTTGGCTTGTGCTATAAATACCCTCTCCTTTGATGAATTCTTCATCCATTCCTAAATGTTTCTAAGTGTAAAATCCTCTCCCTCGTGGCGAGAGCACCCCTAGGGGTGCTAGCGGAGTAGTGCCCCTCCTAGAGTTGCTAGTGGTGGGGTACCCCTAGCCTAGGTTGTTTTCATATAATACCCTTGTTGTGGTATAGAAATACTCTCTAGTATTGTTATAATGTCCAAATACCTTGTAGTATTCCCAGTTACACTTATACAAAAGCCCAGAAAATACTATTATACTTCCCGTCGGTCACAAACCGAAACCCTAGGAAAATCTCCATAGTCCGTTGGAGTATTGTGTAGAAGTTGGTTAGAACTTCTAAGGGTGGTTTAGAGCGGGTTGGGCGCTGAGTTGGAGCTAAAACTTTGCTAAGGATCGACATTAAACTCGGATAATTATGGGCTTATCGAGGTAACTATCTTGTCCCTTTTGTAATTGGATATTACATGTTGTTGGAAATATAGTTAAAGTATACTATATATATATAATCGAACATAGCTTGTGCGATGTCCTTGGACTTAAGCTGAAGAATCGAATCGTAATTACATAGGGTATTACGATAGACTTGTGTAGTAGTACCGTGGAGTAGAATTGTACAGTTAGGGTTAGATGTATAACCCACTGGTTGGCTTGGTAGCGGCCTCGATGAGAGGAGGTTTCTGTTGTTGCGGGAGGAGGTCAATTTTCGGTAGAATGTTCTACGATGAGATCTAAATGTTAATAAGCGCCTTGTTGCCTTATAGGTTGATGTACTACGTGTGGCGCGATCTACGTGGCTTAAGGGGTAGCGGCGTTTGGAAGTACTTGAGCGTTTTGCTATGAGTCGATACTCGTCGCGAGGTATGTGAACCTCTTCCTATCTCTTACAGCATGATATGTGTGAACTATGTAGTGCGGTGAGCGTACATGTGCTAAATGTGTTTGAGTGGTTTAAAACATAAAGTGTTATAACGGCTTTATGGAAGTTGGTTATATGACTTTATGTTAGTAAGAAAATACATGTGGTTTTTAAAAGGTAATCGATTTGAACTATAAGCGGCTTGTTATATGATAAGAAAGAACTTGAAGTATTTCAAAAGATTTTTGAATCATTTTGAAAGGAGAAGTAATACTTGGTGTTTGAAAACTTAAGAGTTATACTAGCTTTATGGGAAGTTAGGTATAACGGCTTAAGAATGCTTTATCTTGATTTGGAAATCGGAATGTGTATCGACAAACCACTGCGGCGTTAATAAAGGAAATGTTTTGAATAATTAAGTATTATTAAAACCAGTAGAAACTTCCATCTGCATAGAAGCTAAGATGAGACAAAATGATATTTCCTAGATCATGGCTGCTGTAATAAGATTGTTATAAACAAGAATATCCTACTCACATATAAGGCTTATGTTTCTCAGATTGTTTAAAAGAGAATTATATTCTTAAATGAATAAGACTATGAACTACGAAACCTTTCTAAAATAAGAAACGTGAACATTTAAAATTAGGCAAACTTGGACGTTTGGAAAATAATGTTGTTACTTGATTTTACAAAGGTAAGAGTTTTGGTTTTCTTAAAAGGATAGTCACTCTATTTTATACTACGGGTATTGTGTGACATTGTGAAAGTAACGTATCTTTTAAAGAGTTGATGTATGAAGTACTTTGGGGATAAAAACCCGATTTTGTTAATCATATAGTAGAAGGTACCTTGTGTGAACAACTTGATTGTATTGGTTTGTGATAGCCTTGTAATACTTTCTTGATTGCGTTGATAAGTAAACGTGTTGGGATGCTACGTGTGTTAGTATCTTGTGATGTTTGTGTGAAGGGGTTTCCCTTGATTGTGCTTATTAACTATCAGTCGTTATGATAGTATTGTGGCATTCATCTCGAGATGATTCCGGGTTGTCGCCTCCGACGCGGGGTAGACTTCGGCGGTCGATGGACCTATGATTCGAGAATACCTCATGCAGTCCCGGGGCACATCGGAACTACGAGTTCGGGTTAGTGTCGCCCTTTATGGGCATGCGGTCGCGTGGCCATGCGGACTCGAAAGTCGGGGCGATGCGGGAGTAGCTACCCTCGACGCGGGGAATACCTCATGCGGGCGATGAGATTGGCCTATCGCGAGCTGCGGGAAGTTCGAGGACTAGACGCGCGCATTAGATCTGCGGGCAAGTGGCGGCTTTGATCATGTAATGATGCAGAGCAGATCTTATGATACGATTTATGACCTTGTTGATGCGTAGGTGTTAGTAGTCGGCTATGCCTTCGCACTTACATGCAGTTTTATTAGGACACAGGTGGGACTCGGTGTTCATATGTATTCCTTGGTGCTTGTATATCATAAAGCTGGCGGTGAGGAAGGTATTCCACGGCACGATTGATGTTGTGGGCGTGAGACCCATTGTTAAATTGAGTGATGACTTGAGGGTGTGAGTCACGACTTGACATGGCTATTTATGGTGAATCGTAGTTTGGTTATCATACATGTCTCTGTTTGTATAGACTACTATGATTTCATTTATGATTTATTTTTAGTTTCACATACTCGGTACTGTTATCGACCTCGCCCGAGGCTGCGTTCATGCCGCAGTTGAGGTACATCGATCGTTGATCCTAGCTCTCGAGTCACGATTCAGCGTTTGGGAAGCTCCGTTTCTCGGAGGCTTATCGGTGGTATAGTCCTGTCGTAGTAAGTGTTTACATTCGGGGTTTGGCGGGGCCCGTCCGCCATTGTCGATATCATTCTTAGAAGTGCAGAAATCTTTGTTGTGGCGGGGTTGGTAAAAGGATTAAGTCATTCATTTGTAAAAGAGTTGATGGTTATATATATGCGAAAGGCAAGTTTCCTGATTATTGTTTTATATTTCTGTTATCTCATGTTGATTGTTTTATGTTCCGCTGATTACTCTGATGTTGTGTCACTAGGGTGCCCGGGGTAAGGCACCAGTCACGGGCCCAGTTTCGGGTCGTGACAGTTGACTTGATAAGTAAACATGTTAGGATGCTACGTGAGTTAGTATCTTGTGATGTTTGTGTAAAGGGTTTTTCCCTTATTGTGCTTAGGTTGTTTAACGATAAACTGTCATGTTGATATTATATCACTCTTGATTAGGGTTAAGCCGCTCCACGCGGGTAGACTCAAAGTGGTCTAGTGACCTATGATTCGAGAATACCTTATGCAGTGCAGTATGGCCTATGCGGAACTACGGAGTTCGTGTTAGTATGCGGCCCTTGTGGTCATGCGGCTGTGGCTACGCGGACGGCGAGTCGAGACGCCGCCGGAGTAGCTACCTCGATGCGGGAATACCTCATGCGGGCCATCGAGTGGCCCGTGCGGAGCTACGGAAGTTCTGGGCTGACGCGCACATTAGATATCTGCGGCGAGCGGCTTTGATCATGTGACGCCTATGCAGATCTCATGATAAAGTTTATGACCTTGTTGTCTTGTGGGTTTTAGTAGTGTTATGCCCTCGTATTTACCGCACGGTTTTATGATGACTTTGAGGCGTGAGTCACGACTTGACATGCGCTTATTTATCAGGAATCGTAGTTTTGGTTATCATACATGTCTCCCGCTTTATATAGACTACTATGATTTCATTTACGATTTTTTGGCCACATACTTGGTACTGTTATCGACCTCCTGGGCTGCGTTCATGCCGCAGGTAAAGGTACTCCTACTGTTGATCCCCGTTCTTAGGATCACCGTTTCAGCGTTGGGAAAGCTCCGGGTCTCCGGAGTGTTAGCATTTTGGTATGGTCCCCTGTCATTCTAGATATTTACATTCGTGGTATGGCAGGCCCCGTCCCGCCATTGTTGTTTTAAACTCTTAGAGGTCCGTAGACACGTTGTAAGGTTGGGATGAATCGCTCATTTTGGGGTATCTATATACATATATGCCGAAAGGCAACTTTTTCCTAAAGCGTGTCTTATTTATACTGTTTCATATTTTGGTTGTTTTATTTTCCGCTGATTTCTCTGATGTATGACTACTTGGGTGCCCGGGTAAGGCACCAGTCACGGGCCCCGGAATGGGTCGTGACACCAACAATCTCCTCTAAAGCTAGGTTTTCTTCCAAAAACTAGAGAGAAGGGAAAGGGTTTTTCTTAGGAGGGTTTGGAAATGAAATGAAATGGAATGGCCAAGTCTTCCAAGACTTGGCCCTAAAATAGGACCACTTACTGATAAAAAGGATGGGAGGGACACTTGTCACCCTCCCATAGGTTATAAACGAAATATCCCCTGTTTTTGTCATCGTGCAAAATTCTCGCGCCGGCGCCCCCGCCGCGCACATGGCGCTTCCACTTCCAAAATAAATCTTCCGCATGCGGTCGGTCTGCCACGCATTCGGCGCGGCGCTGCAACCTGTGACCCCGGTACAAGCGCGCGCCGCGCCGATCCGGCGTCGCGGCGCTGCACTTCGCATCGAGAACTGCGCGGCTGACTGCGCACCAAACTTGTAACTTCCATAAGTTTTGACTCCGATGTCCAAACGACGAACGGTTTGTTGCGTTGGGATCTAGATTTAACGGACTACACATTAGGCCTTTTAAACACCTCGAAATTCTTAACAACTGGGGTACAACACTCCAAGGTAAACTCAAAATCCGTCCAACACATGTTGTCAACTTATCTATCAACTTTTCACATCTTAAATTCCTTGGTATGTTCTTATCTAACTCCTTGAATTTACGGGGTGTAACAACACTTTTACCAAAATGTTAATAACCAAGTAAAACAAGTTAAGTCTCTTATCTTTCAAGATCAAGTCTCTTAACTTCTACAATCAATAAACCAATCTTTTACCTACATAGAGTCATTATAACTAACTTCCCATAAAGCTATTATAACACCCTATGTTTTAAACAACCAACTCATTTAACACATGTACGTCTACCGTACTACATAGTTTACAAAGCATCATGCTAGAAAGGATAGGAAGAGGTTCACATACCTCGCGACGATTATCGACAATAAGCAAAACGCTCCACAGTACTGTAACCTGGCTAGCCGTTTCCACTCTTCAAGTAGAATACGCTACTCGTAGTACTTCCACCTATAAGGCCACAAACGTCTATTAACTTCTAACCGCATGGTTCCATATTCTACAGAAAATTCGGCAGCACCTCCCCCCCGCAACAGCGTAAATCTCCTCCTCTATCGAGGCCGGCTACCAAGCCAACCAGGGGGGGGTTATACGTCTAACCGGACGTGTACAATTCTACTACACAGTAATACCACAAGCTCTCTGAATACAATCCTATGTAACTACAGTTGAGTTCTCTTCTTTATTCAGGCTTAAGTCAAAAGACATTGCCGCAAAGCTATGTTCAGATCTATATATAGTATACTTCTACTATATAATCCTACAACATGTAATTTCCAATTACAATAAGGGGACAAGAGTATTTACCTTGATAAGCCCAAAATTATCCAAGTTATAATGTCGATCCTGAGCAAGGTTTAGCTCCTACTCCGTGCGCTCCAATCCGCTCCAAACAACCCTTAGAAGTTCTAACCAACTTCTATTTAAATACTTCAACCAACTCTGAATATTTCCTTGGGTTTTGTTTGAGACTAAAGGACAAAAGGTAGTATTTCCGGGATCTACGTATAGAGGTAACTTTGGGAATACTACAAGGTAAAGGCTAAGGTATTTTGGGCATTATAACAATACTTGGAGAAGTATTTCAATACCACACGGGAGGGGGTATTATACGAGAACAACAAGGCAAGGGGGGGTGTACCCCTCGGCCAACACAACTAGGAGGGGGGGTACCCTCTCGGCCACAAGGCCTCTCAAAGGGGGAGGGGGTGTGGCGGACGAACACAACAAGAAGAGGGGAGGGAGATTTCAAGAGTTGGAAACATTTGTGGATGAATGAAGTCTTCACAAAGGGATGGGTATTTATAGGGAAGCCAAGGGCCAACCAATGGACAAGATCAAGCCATGTGCAAGACAAGTGTAAGGCCTTGATCAAGCCAAGTGCACCCTATCCCTACTCCACCAAACATGGCACAAAACAAGGCACAAAACAAGGCCAAAACAAGGCACAAAACAAGGGGAGAGACTTCCCCATTTCGTCCACCCAAACCGCCACTTGAGGGTGACAAGTGTCACCCTCTCGTTGGCCCAAAAATGTTCCGTCGCTCGGAAAAATACGCAAAAATACTAAACGACATAGCCGGAATTTTTCCTTCGCAAGTTCAGTAAAACGTTTCGTCGAAAAACGATTCTTTACGGGGGTTGTGCACAAAAATTTCGAAACTTGCCTAACTTTAAGGCTCAAACTTTCTACGTACGCCCATACGTACATACTCTGGAAATACGGGGTATAACATTCTCCCCTCCTTAGAAACATTCGTCCCGAATGGTCCTTCTCAAGACGGATATCGATGAAGTTCCTCTAACAAGTTGCCAACGCCACAGCTTGGCCACGAAATAACACACGTTCTCTTCCTTCCTTACTCGTCGTGCCCCCCTCGAACACTTGAACTCTCCCAGTATACGTACCCTACTTCAGTCATCGTTTCAGTCTCCAAAACTGTGGAGTCACTACCTGTTATACCCCGTATTTCCAGGGTATGTACATGAGGACGTACGTAGAAATTTGAGCCCTAAAGTTAGGCAAGGTTCGAAATTGTACATAACTACCAAAAGGAGTCGTTTTTCGACGAAACGTTTCCACAGCTTTCGTAGGGAAAATTCCGGCTATGTCAATAATAAGTTTTGCGGATTTTTCCGAGAGACGTAACATTTTGGACCAACGGGAGGGTGACATGTGTCACCCTCACATTGGAAGAGGTTGGACGGCAAAATGGGCTAGCTTGCATGTTTTTTTGTGTTGAATTTTGGTCAAGGGTTAGGTAGGATATTTTGTGTAGATGGATAAGGTAGCACATGGATAAATCTTGACCTTACACTTGCTATACACTTGGAAGAATCTTGGCCATTGGTTGGCCATTTCTTGACCTATAAATACCCCTCTAAGTGATGAACTTTCTTCATCCACAAATATTTACCTAAGTGTTGAGAACCCTCCCTCTCCCTCTTGAGTTTCGTCCGCCACTACCCACTCCCCCTTTGTGAGCCCTAGCCGAGAACACTACCCCCCCAGCCTAGATTGCCTCGTATAAATACCCCCTTTGTGGTATAGAAATACTCTCCAAGTATTGTTATAATGCCCAAATACTCTAGCCCAAATACCTTGTAGTACTTTCCAAAGTTACCTCTATATGTAGAGCCCGGAAATACTATTATACTTTCCCTCAGTCACAAAATGAAACCCTAGGAAAAATCTTCACCCGTAGTTGAAGTGATAAGTAGAAGTTGCGTAGAACTTCTAAGGGTTTCTTGGAGCGAATTGGAGCGCACGGAGTAAGAGCTAAACCTTGCTCAGGATCGACATTAAACTCGGATAAATTTTGGGCTTATCGAGGTAAATAAACTTGTCCCCCTACTGTAATTGGAAATTACATGTTATAGTAATATATAGTTGAAGTATACTATATATAGACTGATTATTGAATAATCGAATAGTATTGTGGCAATGTCTTTTGACTTAAGCTGAAGTGAAAGAAGAGCGAATCGTAATTACATAGGGCGTATTACTGTAGACTTGTGTAGCATTCTTGTAGTAGAATTGTACACGTCCGGTTAGCCGTGTTAACCCCCCCCCCCCCCTGGTTGGCTTGGTAGCCGGCCTCGAAAGAGGAGGAGATTCTGTGTGCGGGAAGTGTCGCGAATTTTACGTAATATTCTACATTGTGATCTAGGATGTTAATAGGCGCCTTGTGGCCTCTATAGGTTGAAGTACTATGTATGGCGTGATCTACTTGGTTTAAGGAGTAGCCGACGGTTTGAGGTACTTGGAGCATTTTGCTATTAGTCGATAATCGTCGCGAGGTATGTGAACCTCTTCCTATCTGTTCTAGCATGATATGTGTATAACTATGTAGTACGGTGGACGTACAGGTGTTTAATGTATTTGATTGGTTTGAAACATAAAGTGTTATAACGACTTTATGGGAAGTTGGTTATAACAGCTTTATGTAGGTAAGAAAATGCTTTGTGGTTTCAAAGGGTAACTGATTTGACTTATAACGGATTTGATGTGTAGTAACAAAGAACTTGAAGTGTTTCAAAAAGACCTTTTTGAAAGAAGAGTAATACTTGGCTTTGAAAACATAAGAGTTGTACTAGCTTTATGGGAAGTTAGGTATAACGTCTTAAGAGTGATAAAAAGAATGGTTTACTGATTTTTAGAAGATAAGAGACTTGACTTAATGGTATTGATATGAATTTTGTTAAAAGTGTGAAACCTCATTCGTGAGTAATGAGTACTTGGTTTTAAAAGGAATAATGTTTCTTGATTTGAAATCGAATGAGTATCGACAAACCACTGCAGCGTTAATAAAGGAAAGTGTATTGAATAATGAAGTATGGTATTAAAACCAGTAGAAACCTCCATCTGCATAGAAGCTAAGATGAGACAAAATGATATTACTTTTCCTAGATCATGGCTGCTTAATAAGATTGATTATAAACAAGAATAACCTACTCACATATAAGACATATGTTTCTCAAAACGTTTAAAGGAGAATTATGTTTTAAAGGATTAAAGCTATGAACTACGAAACCTTTTCTAAAATGAGAAACTTGAGCATTTGAAATTAGGCAAACTTGAACGTTTGGAAAATAAGGTTGTTACTTGATTTTACAAAGGAAAGCATTTTGGTTTACTTAACAATGCTAGTCACTCTATTTTTATACTACGGGTATCGGATGACCTTTGTAAAAGAAATGAATCTTTAAAAGGAATTTAACGTACGTAGTACTTTAGGGTTAAAACCCGGACTTTGGCATAAAATGAAAGTACTTTGAGTTGTGTATAACTTGCCTATGCTAGTTGTTGTGAAGCTTGCCTATGCTTGTTGTTGTGAAACTTGCCTATGCTTGTTGTGATAGCCTTTGTTGCATTTCTGTACCCCCGCGTCTCTCGATGGAGGGCCGGTTGATTTGTTATGAACGATTCTACACCGAGTCCCACGAGATGGGCAGGGACACGTATTCCATTTGATTATACACCGAGTCCCACGAGATGGCGAGGACACGTATTCCATTTGATTATACAGAGTCCCACGACGGGCGAGGACACGTATTCCATCCGATTATTCACCGAGTCCCGGGATGGGCCGTGACACGTATTTCATCCGGTTATCATACATGTCTCCGCTTTATATAGACTATTATGATTTCATTTATGTCTTTTCTGATTTCACATACTTGGTACTGTTATCGACCTCTCGGGCAGTGCGTTCATGCCGCAGTAGAAATACATCGGTTGTGGATCCTCGCTCATAGGATCACGATTCGTGTGAAGCCCCATTTCTTCTGAGGCTTATCTTTTGGTATGTTACCAGTCAGTAGATTCTTATACATTCGAGGGTATGGCGGGCCCCGCCGTCATAGCTGTAAAAATCTTAAGTGCAGCCTTTGTTGTGAGCGTGGTTTGTAAAAGGATAATTGTTCGGGTATTTATGTATATATGATGAAGGCAAGCTTTGGTGGCCTGCTTTATTTATCTTGTCTCTTAATTCATGTTCATGTTTTTATTTCCGTGATTTTCTCTCGATGTTGTATCACTAGGGTGCAGGGTAAGGCACGACCACGGCCCGGTTCGGTCGTGACAAAAGTGGTATCGAGCGATTAGTCTCGGAAAGTGTCTACGCATCGTGTCTAGTAGAGTCTTGATTATCGGTGTGTTGTGCACCACATCTATAATCGTGAGGCTATAGGACATTTAGGATTGGTTTCCATTCTTTTCATTACGAGATCGTGCCCTGAAGTGTGATAAGTTGGACCCTCCGGCGTATTCCTTTCCTTTACGGTGATGCCTCCGCGTAAGGCAACCTGAGCCCAGATGGGCAAGGCGATCGAGGAGCTATTAGTGAGATCTGAGGAGTACGAGGGCACAGCCCGTCGATGCACGAGAGTGCTCCGACGGCGAGTTTCGCGACGCCGCCCGACCAAAGAGTTTAGGCAGCGGCGATGGGCTGCCGAGACTACTGACTGAGCCTCCGATTCCAAAGCACCGGAGATGAGATGGGGTACAAGGAGATGGCGATTCTTGGCGGTCGTGGCCATATGAGGATAGGCTGGACGCAGCAGCCCACCTGAGCACCGTAGTTCACCGGCGAGCGGTTTGAGGCTACGGAATTTCGAGTTGTAGCCCGCCGGTGTTCTATGGATCGAGAGGCGAGATGACCCTCGAGTTTATCCGACAACTGGATCGTGAGAGTGATCGAGTCTCGAGGCGCAGTCGGTGGTATTGAGTTCGCATCAGTGCGTGATATTGCGATTGGTCGGTTTGATTCGTGGGAGTTGTCGGGAAGAGCATGCACTTCCACCGTATGGGACGAGTTCTCGAGGCTTTTCTTGCACATTTCTTGCCCCCACAAATGAGGAGGGCTCGGACAATGATTTTTGACGTTGAGGCGGGGACGGCGACGGTTAGAGAGTATAATGTGAGTTCGACTCATTAGCTCGGTATGTTCCTGTGGTAGGCGATATGGAGGGCGAGTACACCGCCACGTCAATGGGTGGATGATTACTGGAAGAGGCTTGTACGGGTGTAGCTCTTCACCGGCATGGACATTGCCCGCATGCAGCTCACGCACTAGGATGTGAGGCACGGAGAGGTCGGCGGAATGGCGAGATCGGCGAAGAGGGCCGAACAGCAGGTCCTTTGGTAACTTTCGAGGCGGACCGCCTCGATAGCGATCTAGTTATGTACCTCCGCAAGACAGAGTGGTCCCCGCGTCGGGGCGTTCGGGGTATTCGAGGCTGGTCGAGCTCCGTGGCTTACGGTTCACAGATATACATGGGTTCTAGCCCGATCGAGTTGAGTTTTCCTCGGTGTGCGATGCGGCAGCGTCATCCGGGAATGTCGTCTTTTCGGTTCTTGTTTTGCTGCCGCCGTCGGCCATGTGACGAGGAACCGCTCTAGTAGGAAGGATGCAGCAACATGACTCACCTACGGATCGATGGCGGTACATCGCCTTTCTACGCCTGCGCAGGCGTGCCTATGATTAGAGTAGAGCGGTAGGTCGGGTATATCCCTAACCTCTAGAGATTCGTATGCGTGTTATGATGATCTTATTGTTGTGTGCTATGCGGATAAGCGTTGTGTTATTTTGTGAGTTAGAAAACATGGTTAGTGGAAGGGTAAGTATGGGGCATGGAAGGTGTGAACCTTAGATTATTTCACGATTGAGACGCTACAGATAAGGTCGTCTTGAGTAAAAGATTCATTTTATGTTTGACCTTTATCGAGTCGTAGTATGCGTGGGATATATTTGTGTGATAAGTCCATGGGTAGTGTGAAATGGAAGTGGTAGCTTTCATGATGTGAGTTAGTAAATTGTTACATGTCGGGGAACAAGGGTTTGGCGCGATTGTGGGTCGGGTTGAGGGCGTGTTGCGGGTCAACCGTGTGCCGGATTAAGGTAAGTCGGTTCTGGGTGGTCCCTTGGATGGTAGAGTCACGAGGGTGCTAGGCCCAGTTTAGATGACCATCGTATGAGTTCGTGGATATGTTCGACGAGCGGATCGTTAATGCAGGGAATGTCCTTAAGGAATATCGAGGCTAGTAAGATGACCTAGTTGGAGGTAGTGTCTACAAAGTTTCGGAAACTGAAGTTTGGTACGTATACTAGAAGAGTTCAAGTGTTCGAGAAGAAATGCGACGAGTAAGGGTAGAGCGAGCATGTATTGCGAGCATAGATATGATCATTTCTTGTGAAGGAGAAGGTCACGAAGGATGTATATTTTAGACCTCAGGGATCGCATGCAGTCCGGTATCATTTGTTGGGTCGCCGGAGTGACACTAGAACCTCGCGGCAAAGTGACAAAAGTTTGTGATGTTAGAGGTGTTTCCTCGTGGACTTGGATGTAAGTATTTGCGCGGGTGTTTCTGTGGCCAAGTGTGGCAAGATTTGTTCTCGTAAATATAGTAGTGAAGACTATACTGGCGCATGTTTGTTTTGAGGCTTAGAAGGAACATTCGGGACGAATGTTTCTAAGGAGGGGAGAATGTTATACCCCATATTTCCAGGGTATGTACGTGAGGACGTACGTAGAAATTTGAGCCCTAAAGTTAGGCAAGGTTGAAATTGTACATAACTACCAAAAGTCGTTTTTCGAAAGCGTTTCCATGACTTTCGTAGGGAACATTTCGGGTATGTCAATTATAATTTTTGCGGATTTTTAGAGGCGTAACATTTTGGACCAACGGGAGGTGACATGTCACCTCACATTGGAAAGAGGTTGACGGCAAAATGGGCTAGCTTGCGTTTTTGTGTTGAATTTTGGTCAAGGGTTAGGTAGGATATTTTGTGTAGATGGATAAGGTAGCACGTGGCTAAATCTTGACCTTACACTTGCTATACACTTGGAAGAATCTTGGCCATTGGTTGGCCATTTCTTGACCTATAAATACCCTACAAGTGATGAACTTTCTTCATCCACAAATATTTCCCTAAGTGTTGAGAACCCTCTCTCTCCCTCTTGAGTTTAGTCCGCACTACCCTCCCCTTTTGAGCCCTAGCGAGAACACTACCCAACGGCTAGATTGCCTCGTATAAATACCCTTTGTGGTATAGAAATACTCTCCAAGTATTGTTATAATGCCCAAATACTCTAGCCCAAATACCTTGTAGTACTTTCCAAAGTTACCTCTATACGTAGAGCCCGGAAATACTATTATACTTTCCCTCAGTCACAAATGAAACCCTAGGAAAAATCTTCACCGTAGTTGAAGTGATAAGTAGAAGTTGCGTAGAACTTCTAAGGGTTTCTTGGAGCGGAATTGGAGTAAGAGCTAAACCTTGCTCGGGATCGACATTAAACTCGGATAAATTTTGGGCTTATCGAGGTAAATAAACTTGTCCCCTCGTAATTGGAAATTACATGTTATAGTAATATATAGTTGAAGTATACTATATATAGACTGATTATTGAATAGAACTGAACATAGTATTGTGGCAATGTCTTTTGACTTAAGCATGAAGTGAAAGAAGAAGCGACGTAATTACATGGGTGTATTCAGTGAGACTTGTGTAGCATTCTTGTGTAGTAGAATTGTACACGTCAGGTTAGGCGTGTTAACCCCTGGTTGGCTTGGTAGCGGCCTCGAAAGAGGAGATTTATCTTTGTTGCGGGAGAATCTTAGAATTTTATGTAGAATATTCTACATTGTGATCTAGGTTGTTAATAGGCGCCTTGTGGCCTCTATAGGTTGAAGTACTACGTATGGCGTGATCTACTTGGCAGGAGTAGCCAGCGGTTTGAGGTACTTGGAGCATTTTGCTATTAGTCGATAATCGTCGCGAGGTATGTGAACCTCTTCCTATCTGTTCTAGCATGATATGTGTATAACTATGTAGTGCGGTGACGTCACAGTGTTTAATGTATTTGATTGGTTTGAAACATAAAGTGTTATAACGGCTTTATGGGAAGTTGGTTATAACAACTTTATGTAGGTAAGAAAATGCTTTGTGGTTTCAAAGGGTAACTGATTTGACTTATAACGGGTTTGATGTGTAGTAACAAAGAACTTGAAGTGTTTCAAAAAGACCTTTTTGAAAGAAGAGTAATACTTGGCTTTGAAAACATAAGAGTTGTACTAGCTTTAAGGGAAGTTAGGTATAACGTCTTAAGAGTGATAAAAAGAATGGTTTACTGATTTTTAGAAGATAAGAGACTTGACTTAATGGTATTGATATGAATTTTGTTAAAAGTGTGAAACCTCATTCGTGAGTAATGAGTACTTGGTTTTAAAAGGAATAATGTTTCTTGATTTGAAATCGTAATGAGTATCGACAAACCACCGCAGCGTTAATAAAGGAAAATGTATTGAATAATGAAGTATGGTATTAAAACCGGTAGAAACCTCCAAATGCATAGAAGCTAAGATGAGACAAAATGATATTACTTTTCCTAGATCATGGCTGCTTAATAAGATTGATTATAAACAAGAATAACCTACTCACATATAAGACATATGTTTCTCAAAACGTTTAAAGGAGAATTATGTTTTAAAGGATTAAAGCTATGAACTACGAAACCTTTTCTAAAATGAGAAACTTGAGCATTTGAAATTAGGCAAACTTGAACGTTTGGAAAATAAGGTTGTTACTTGATTTTACAAAGGAAAGCATTTTGGTTTACTTAACAATGCTAGTCACTCTATTTTTATACTACGGGTATCGGATGACCTTTGTAAAAGAAATAGATCTTTAAAAGGAATTTAACGTACGTAGTACTTTAGGGTTAAAACCCGTACTTTGGCATAAAATGAAAGTACTTTGAGTTGTGTATAACTTGCCTATGCTTGTTGTTGTGAAGCTTGCCTATGCTTGTTGTTGTGAAACTTGCCTATGCTTGTTGTGATAGCCTTTGTTGTATTTACGTACTCGCGTCTCGATGGAGGCGGTTGATTTGTTATGAGCGATTCTACACCGAGTCCCGAGATGGGTAGGACACGTATTCCATTTGATTATACACGAGTCCCACGAGATGGCGAGACACGTATTCCATTTGATTATACGAGTCGCGAGATGGCGACACGTATTCCATCCGATTATTCACCGAGTCCCGGGATGGCGGGGACACGATTTCATCGGTTATCATACATGTCTCGCTTTATATAGACTATTATGATTTCATTTCTGATCTTTTCTGATTTCACATACTTGGTACTGTTGTCTTGACCTCGCCCGAGCTGCGTTCATCGCATGGTAGAAGTACATCGGTTGTGGATCCTCGCCATAGGATCACTGATTCGTGTCGAAGCCCCATTTCTTGGAGGCTTATCTTTTGGTATGTTACCACAGTCTCAGATTCTTATACATTGAGGTATGGCGGCCTGTCCGTCATAGCCATTGTAAAAATCTTAGAGAGTGCAACTATTGCAGGCGGGGTTTGTAAAAAGGATAAGCTGTTCGGTATTTATGTATATATGATGAAGCAATGTTTTGGTTGCTTTGTTTATTTATCTTGTCTCTTAATTCATGTTCATGTTTTTATTTCCGCTGATTTTCTCGATGTTGTATCACTAGGGTGCCCGGTAAGGCACGATCACGCAGGTTGGTCGTGACACTACCTCCAACTTGGTCATCTTACTAGCTTCACTTTCGAAGGCCATTCCCGACCTTCACGAACCGATTCTGGTGACGCGTCCACGAACTCATACGATGGTTAACTAAACTCGGGCCTAGCATCCTCGTGATCCTACCACTGCGGGACCACCTCGACCCCCCACCACAAACGGGCTGCGGGTTGACCGCGAATGGTCCTCAACCCACCACAATCGCCACACTCTTGTTCCGTCCGAACAATCTTACCTATTCAAGTCATGAAAGCTACCACTTCCATTTTACACAACCCAAGGAATTCCCACAATAACTCCACGTATACTCACTCGATAAAGGTCAAACATAAAATAAATCTTTTACAAGCGACCTTACCTCTAAGGTCTCAATCGTGAAATAGTCTAAGGTTCACACTTACCACGCCCCGGGCTTACCCTTCTACACTAACTGGTTTCTAAATCACATTTTAGCACAAAGCTATCCGAACATAACACTAAACACATCGCAAAGATACAAAACTCTAGAGGTTAAGGATATACTGTCTCTACCGCTTTCTAATCACGTCGCCTGCAGGCGTATAGTGAAGGTGATGAACCACCGATCTGAAAGGTGAGTCGTAACATCCGTGCTACCCTTGGTCGACGATTCCTCGCAAAAAATGGCCTGCCGCAAAAATAACAAGCTCCCTTGGCACCACGACTCCCCGAAATGCGGTCTACCACATCGACCACCGAGGTAGGGGTATGCATCTGCCAACACCCCTACTTCCTCGAAACTGAACCTCGGAGCCACCTGCTCCGAATACTCTGGATGCCAAGGTTGTGGAGGACCACTGCTGGCGGAGGTACAAAACTAGTCTCTTCGAGGCGGTCCGCCTCGAAAGTCACCAAAGGACCTGTTGCTCGCTCTTCTCGCTGATCTTGGTCATTCCGTCGACCTCTCCGCTCTTCACCCTAGTGCGCTTTGCATGCGGGCAATGTCCATGCCGGCTGAGCAGCTACACCGAACAAGCCTCGTCAAGTAATCATCTAGCCGGTGACGTAGCGGTGCACTCTATCCTCCATGGTTGCCACCAAAGCGGGGACATACCGAGCCAACGAGTCAAACTCCACGTTGTACTCAACCGCACGCCTGCGTCTCGGCATCATAAATTTGTCGGTCGTGCCCTCTCATCCGTGGAGGCAAGAAGTGATGAGGAATGCCTCGAGAACTCGTCCCCAAATGGAAGCACATGCTCTCCGAGACGGCTCGCGAATCAAACCCGATCATGCGGTATCACGCAGCCGATGCGAACCTAAGACCACTCGGTCTCCAAGCCCCCGATCACTCTCGACCAGCTATGCGTCGGATGAACTCGCGGATCATCCTCGTGCCTCGACCCATAAAACTCACGGGCTCTGACTCGAGAAAGTCCGTAGCCTCAAACTATCCGATCTCGGGTGAACCATCGGTGCTGGGCGAGGCTGCATCGGCCTATCCTCATCTGGCCACGACCCAAAGAATCGGGCCATCTCCTTGTACTATCTCATCCGCTCCAGTTGTGGGGTGGAGGCTCGTGTTGTGGTCTCGGCGACCCACTGCTGCGGCTCAACTTCTTTGGGCAATGTGGCGTCAAAACTCGCCGTCTGAACAATCTCAGTCTTGGATCGCTGCGCCGTACTCTCAGATCTCACTAGCGGCACCTTGCCGTTGCCTTGCCGCCGGCTCTGGTTGCCTTGCGAGCATAATCGTAAAAACGAGATACGTCGGAGGGTCCAACTTACAACACAACTCTAAGGCACGATCTCGGAATGAGAAGAATGGAAACCAATCCTAAATGTCTGCGACCTCACGATTATAGATGTGGTGCACAACACACCGATAATCAAGACTACTGAACGCGATGCAGCAGACACTTTCAGAGACTAAGCGCTCACGATACAAAGTGTCACGACCGAACCGGCCGTGATGGTGCCTTACCGGGCACCCTAGTGATACAACATCGAGAAAACGTGGAAAATAAAACATAAACAAGAAACAAGATATATGATCATAAAGCAGCCCAAGCGGTTACCTTCCAATAAAATATATATAAACAACTTTTTCAAAACGCAGTTTAATCCTTTTACAAACCACGCCCACAATTACAGAGACCTGCACAAGAGTTTTTATACAACATGACCAGGATCCGCCATACCTCAGATGTACAAGAACCTCTGACTCAGGTAACATACCAAAAGATAAGCCTCGGAGAAGCGGAGCTTCCGGCTGTAACGACTGTGATCCTAAGAGCGAGGATCAACTACCGATGTACTCCTGCGGCATGAGCGGCCCGAAGGAGTCGCATAGCGGTACCAAGTATGTGCCCGAAAAATCTGCGGCTAAATCATAACGACGTAAAGCGGGAGACATGTATGATAACAAAAATCTGATACACAACATAAGCGATCAGTCGGGGACTCACGCCGCGTCGTCACTCAATATAACTATGGGCCTCACGCCCAACATCAATCATGTTCGCATGCCGGATCTGCGCCGGTGTAGACGTGTCGTGATGCAACAATAATAACAATGCCATACGACCATATGCCGGAATTACGCTTCTGTAGACATGCCCGTATAATCAACAACAATATATCGGGTGATCAACCCGCGCGTGGCCACATTCCCGAATGCGCCGGTGTAGACATGTCCATGTAACCACAATAACAATATATCGGACAACCAGGCTATCACAAACAAGCTCAAGCAAATTACCATACTTCTAGACTTTTATAAAAGATCCACTCTTTCTCAAGAAGTCACCTGATATCAACATTTGCACAACAAAGGCTATCTCAACAAGCATAAGCAAGTTATACAACAAGCATAGGCAAGTTATACATAACTCAAGGTACTTCCATTTTATATCAAAGTCGGGTTTTAACCCTAAAGTACTACGTACGTTAAATTCCTTTTAAAGAGATCCATTCCTTTTATAAAGGTCACCCGATACCCGTAGTATAAAAATAGAGTGACTCACATTTCTAGGTAAACCAAAACACTTTCCTTTTCAACAACATTTTTTCCCTAAAGTTCGGTTGCCTAATTTCAATTACTCAGGTCTCTTTATTTTAGAAAAGTTTCATAGTTCATAGTCTTAATCATTTAAGAATATAATTCTCTTTTAAACAATCTGAGAAGCATATGTCTTATACGTGAGTCGTTTATTCTTGTTTACAATCTTGTTACAATGACCATGATCTAGGAAATGTAATACAACTTTGTCTTATCTTAGCTTCTATGCAGATGGAGGTTTCTACTGGTTTTAATAACAATTAGTTATTTGTCAATACACTTTCCCTTATTAGCGCTGCTGTGGTTTGCTCGACACTTATTCTCATTTTCGAAATCAGTAAAACATTATTCTTTTTAAAACCAAGTACTCATTACTCGCGAATGAGGTTTCACAACACTTTTACCAAAATGTTAACGACCAAGTAAATCAAGTTAAGTCTCTTATCTTTCAAGATCAAGTCTCTTAACTTCTACAATCAATAAACCAATCTTTTACCTACATAGAGTTGTTATAACTAACTTCCCATAAAGCTATTATAACACCCTATGTTTTAAACCAACCAACTCATTTAACACATGTACGTCTACCGTACTACATAGTTTACAAAGCATCATGCTAGAAAGGATAGGAAGAGGTTCACATTGTTATACCCCGTATTTCCAGAGTATGTACGTGAGGGCGTACGTATGCAATTTGAGCCTTAAATTTGGCTAGTTTCGAAATTTGTACACAACACCCGATTAGAGTCGTTTTTACGAAGCGTTTCCACGACTTTCGTAGGAAAATTCCGGCTATGGCATTTTTAATTTTACGGATTTTTCAGAGACGAAACATTTTGGACCAACGAGAGGCGACACTTGTCACCCTCAATTGGAAGAGTGGACGCAAAAGCTAGCCCTTGCACGTTTGGTGTTACATTTTTGGTCAAGGGTTAGGTAGGATATTTTGTGTAGATGGATAAGGTAGCACATGGCTAAATCTTGGCCTTACACTTGCTATGCACTTGTCTTCATCTTGGCCATTGGTTGGCCTTCACTTGACCTATAAATACCCCTCTAGTTGAAGACTTTCTTCATCCAAAAACTTGAGAAATCTAACTAAGTCTCAAAATACTCCCTCTCCCTTGAGCTTTCGTCCACCACACCCCTCCCCTCTTGAAGGCCCTTGGCAAACCTACTTTTTGTAGTGGTTGTAGTACCCACTAGCCTAGTTGTTTCGTATAATACCCCTTGTTGTGGTATAGAAATACTCTCTAGTATTGTTATAATGCCCAAAATACTTTAGCCAAATACCTTGTAGTACTTTCCAAAGTACCTTTACAATGAGAAAATACTATTATACTTCCTCAATCACGAACCTAAGTAAATCTTCACCCGTAGTTGAAGTTATAAGTAGAAGTTGGTTAGAACTTCTAAGGGTTGGTTGGAGGCGGTCGGAGCGCACTGGAGTAGGAGCTAAACCTTGCTCAGGATCGACATATAAACTCGGATAATTTTGGGCTTATCGAGGTAAACACTCTTGACCTATTGTAATTGGAAATTACATATTGTAGAATATATAGTTAAAGTATACTATATATAGAACTGAACATTATAATTGTGCGGCAATGTCTTTTGACTTAAGCTCGAATAATACTTACTGCAATGTCTTGCGACTTAAGCTGAATTTTAAGAAGTGAATGACGTAATTACATGGTGTATTACGACAGACTTGCGTAGTATTGCTGTGAGAATTGTACACGCCCGGTTAGGCGTGTTAACCCACTGGTTGGCTTGGCGGCCTCGATAGAGGAGATTTACGCATTGGGAGAGGTCACTTAATTTTACGTAGAATATTCTACGTCGGGATCTAAAGATATTAATAGGCGCTTTGTGGCCTCTATAGGTTGTAGTACTACGTGTGGAGTGATCTGCTTGACTGAGAGTGTAGCCGACGGTTTGAGGTACTTGGAGCGTTTTGCTATTAGTCGATATTCGTCGCGAGGTATGTGAACCTCTTCCTATCTGTTCTAGCATGATATGTGTATAACTAATTAGTACGGTAGACGTACATGTGTTTAAAGTATTTGATTGGTTTGAAACATAAAGTGTTATAACGGCTTTATGGGTAGTTGGTTATAACAGCTTTATGTAGGTAAGAAAATGCTTTGTGGTTTCAAAGTGGTACCGATTTGACTTATAACGGATTTGATGTGTAGTAATACTTGGCTTTGAAAACATAAGAGTTGTACTAGCTTTATGGGAAGTTAGGTATAACGTCTTAAGAGTGATAAAAAGAATGGGTTACTGATTTTTAGAAGATAAGAGACTTGACTTAATGGTATTAATATGAATTTTGTTAAAGTGTGAAAACTCATTCGTGAGTAATGAGTACTTGGTTTTAAGAGGAATAATGTTTTCTTGATTTGAAATCGGAATGAGTATCGACAAACCACCGCAGCGTAAATAAAGGAAAATGTATTGAATAGCAGTATGGTATTAAAACCTTAGAAACCTCCATCTGCATAGAAGCTAAGATAAGACAAAATGATATTACATTTCCTAGATCATGGTCGCTTAATAAGATTAATTATAAACAAGAATAACCTACTCACATATAAGACATATGTTTCTCAAAGCGCTTAAAGGAGAATTATGTTTTAAAGGATTTAAAACTATGAACTACTAAACCTTTTCTAAAATGAGAAACTTGAGCTTTTGAAATTAGGCAAACTTGAACGCTTGGAAAATAAGGTTGTTACTTGATTTTACAAAGGAAAGCATTTTGGTTTACTTAACAATGTTAGTCACTCTATTTTTATACTACGGTATCGGGTGACCTTCGTAAAGAAATGGATCTTTAAAAGGAATTTAACGACGTAGTACTTTAGGTTAAAATCCGGACTTTGACATAAAATGAAAGTACCTTGAGTTGTGTGTAACTTGCTTGTGCTTGTTCTTATGAAACTTGACCATGTTGCGTGTGATAGCCTTGTTGTGCAAATCGTGTTCTACTCGACTACCGTTCATCCGAATGTATTTCACTCGACTACGGTTCATCCGGAATGTATTTCACTTGATTACGTTCATCCGGAATGTATTTCACTTGATTACCGGTTCATCCGGAATGTATTTCACTTGATGACGGTTCATCCGAACGATTTCACTTGACTACCGTTCATCCGAATGTATTCCACTTACCACGGTTCATGGGATGAACCGGAATGTATTCCACTTTTCTATATTGGGTCCATAAGATGGGCGAGACTGTATACGTATCATGATTTGTACCTATTGCCGTGATGAGGAAGGAGTTCCACAGGCATGAGGATGACTTTGAGGCGTGAGTCACGACTTGACATGACGCTTTTATGTTGTGAATCGTAGTTTGGTTATCATACATGTCTCTGCTTTATATAGACTATTATGATGTCATTCTGATATTTTGCTTTCACATACTTGGTACATGTCTTTCCTTGGGGCTGCGTTCATGCCGCAGTAAAGGTACATCGATCGCCGATCCCTTAGGATCACATTCAGCGTGTTGGAAGCTCCGTTCCTTGAGGCTTATCTTTGGTATGTTACCACTGATGCAGAGGTTCTTGTACATTCGGGTATGGCGGGGCCTGTCCCGTCATAGTTGTTGTCACTTCTTAGAGTGCATGTATCTGTTGTGCGGGAGTTTGTTAAAAAGGATAACCGTTGGGTATTTATGTATATATGATGAAGCAATCGTTTTGGTTGCTTTGTTTATTTATCTTTTCTCTTAATTCATGTTCATGTTTTTATTTCCGTGATTTCCTCCGATGTTGTATCACTAGGGTGCCCGGTAAGGCACGATCCGGCCCGGTTGTCGTGACAAAATCGTATCGAAGCGCTTAGTCCTCGGAAAGTGTCTACTGCGTGTCTAGAGTCTTGATTATCGGTGTGTTGTGCACCACATCTATAATCGAGGCTATAGGACATTTAGGATTGGTTTCCATTCTTCTCATTCCGAGATCGTGCCTTAGTGTGTGATAAATCGGACCTCCGACGTATTCCTTTCCTTTACCGATGCCTCCGCGTAACCCAGCCCGTTGGGCAAGCGATCGAGTCATAGTGAGATCTGAGAGGGTATGAGGCGCGCAGTCTCGGCCAAGAGCAGTTATCACGACCCGTTCGGGCGTGGATCGTGCTCACCGGGGCACCCAAGTAGTCATACATCGCAGTAATCGGTGAAATATAAAGCAAGACATGAAACAATTTATAAAATAAGATACGCTTTACGTGAGAAAACACGCCTTCGGCTGTATATATATAAAATCATGGTTTAGCGATTACATCCGACCGTACAACATGACTCTGCACTTCTAAGGAAATATACAACTATGGCGACAGGGCCCCGCCATACCGGGATCGACAAAACTATCTACAACAGGAGATCATACCAAAAGTAGAGCCTCGGAAGAGATGGAGCTCCGACACCAACGTAGAGATCCTAAGAATGCGGATCTAGCACCGCTTTGCGCCCTTACTGCGGCATGAACGCAGCCCCGAAGGAGGTCGCATAACAGTACTAAGTATGCGAAATCAAAATACTTAAATGAAAACATATCATCTTAAAACGGTTTACAAATATGTGTGAAACAACCAAGGAAACCGCACGTAGTTCCACATCACAAACAAGAGCAACAATAGGTATCGTAATAGGTCTTGTCTAGGTGCGAATGATCAAAGCAGTGGCCACTCGCCTCATCATCATTCTCGCAAGCCTAACTCGACTCGAGTCCGCATAGGCCACTCACGTGGGCCCGCATGCAGGTATAACCCGCATCGAGGGTAGCTACTCCTCGCATCCCTGGACTCGTTGTCGCATAGCCACACAGACCGCGTGAGGCATAACCCGCATACTAACTCGAACTCTCGTAGCTCGCATAGGCCCCCGGACCGCGAGGTATTCTCGAATCATGGTCCTGCATCGCCTGAGTCTACCCGCATCGGAAGGCGGCTTAACCCCAGATCATCTCAAGAGGTGAGTGATAGTATACTAACATAACAACTTATCTTTAAACAACATAAGCACAACAAGGATACTCACTATACAAACGTTACAAGATACACACATAGCATCATATCATGTCTATTTATCAAACCATCTTTATTATTCTTTTCACAATACAAGTCCATTATAAACACATAGGCAAACTGTTTCTTTTATAAATCTTAAGTGGTTATACTTACTTCCCATAAAGCTAGTATAACTCTTAAGCTTCATTTAAAAACCAATTAGTTCTCTTACATTAATATGATTCATAGTCTTTTGAAATGTTTGATTCTTTATTATTCGCAGTCTGGCTTAAGCTGTGAGGCATTCCGTAAGTATTATTCGTGCTTAAGTCAAAGACATTGCCGTAAGTATTATGTAAAATATCATGCTTTAGGAAGAATCACATACCTTACCGTGAAAACCACCTTGAGTTGAATATGTCACAGAGAGTCACCTATAATAGTCACAGATATCTATTAAAGACTACTCAAGGTCATTCTAAATGGGGTTCATAATTCTAGTAAGTCGGGCAAGACTTCCCTACGGTGAGCTATATAAGTCATGTGAAAACAGTCATATGTAAGTATAGTTTGATTATTCTTCTTTTAAACCCTTCTAAGTGATTAATACTTCAATTCTATTCTGTGATATACTTCTAAGTATTTATACTTATTCTTATACTATAACTTGAAGTATTCTCTAATTCAAAAGAGGTTAGGATTATTACCTCGGTAAGCCCAATAATATCCTAGAAAAGTCGCACTGAGCAAGGTTTTGCTCTAAGTTGTATGCTCCAGAACCTTAGAAGTTCTTCACAACTTCTACCAAGTACTAAGGTATTTGGGCTAGGGTATTTTGGGCATTATAACGATACAAGAAGGTAACTTTTCTACCAAGGGAGGGTAGATTTTGGCTAGGCTAGGGGGTATTCGGCCAAGGCCACTTAGGCTAGAGGGAAGAGGGCTTGGACGAATTGGCTAACAAGGGAGAAGGGAGGATTTTCAAGACTTGGAAAGTAATTTGTGGATGAAGAACTCTTCATCTTAAGAAGGTATTTATAGGTCAAGAAGTGGCCAACCAATGGCCAAGATTTAGACAAGTGCAAGGCAAGTGTAGGGTGAGGATTAACTATACACAAATATCCTACCAACTCGACTTGTGCACAAGGCACAAAAACGTGCTCCAAGGTCCAAATCGTCCAAATGGACGATTTCAAGTCCATCAATCGGAGGTGACAAGTGTCGCCCTCGCTGTCCAAAATGTTTCGCCTCTCGGAAAAATCCGCAAAAATTAGAAATGGCATAGCGGAATTTACCCTACGTAAAGTGGAAACGCTTCGCCGGAAAACTATTCGCTTTGTGAGTTGTGCCTAAAAACGCGCTTTGCCTAAACTTTAAGGCTAGACTTTACGTATTCCTCACGCACATACTGAAATACGGTATAACATTCTCCCCTCCTTAGAAACATTCGTCCCGAAGGTTCCTTCCCAAGACAGTTATCGAAGAAGCTTAAACAGTTGTAAATGCCACACACGGCCACAGAGCAACACATAGGCAGAAACGATAACGAAAATTTACAAGTAGGAAAGTGAATTTACCTGGAGGTGTGGGGAATAGGTGAGGATACTTACGCCTCATGTCCTCTCGGCTTCCCATGTCATCTCCTCCTCGAGCTCGTTCGCCCACAAGACTTTGACGAAGCCACGTCCTTCGTCCGCAGACGCTAACGGACGATCGACTATCGCTATGGGAATCTCCTCATACGATAACCTCGGTCACTGGACATCGCAATCGGGTGCACCTAGATGGATCCCCGATACATCTCTCGGCATAGATACGTGAAACACGGATGCCGCCTCCAGATCGGACGGCAGATTCAACTCAGGCAACGCCTACCTGCGCGACAACTGAACGGCCCGATGTACCTTGATGAGCTTCTTCTTCCCGAATCTCATCACACCCTTCATGGGTGACACCTTTAGGAAAACCCAATCATGAACCTCGAACTCAAGATGTCGACGACGATGATCTGCATACGACTTCTGTCGACTCTGAGCTGTCAATAGCCGCTCTCGGATAAGTTTCACCTTATCCACCGCAGACCAAATCTGGTCCCACTAGCGCCCGCCCACATCGAACCAACCTATAGGCGATCTGCACTTCCTCCCATACAAGGCCTCATAAGGCGCCATCTGAATACTGGAGTGGTAGCTATTATTATATGCGAACTCAACTAGAGGCAAATGATCCTCCCAACTACCACTAAAGTCAATAACACAGGCTCGCAGCATATCCTCAAGAGTCTGGATAGTGCGCTCAGCCTGTCCGTCATGCGTGGATGAAATGCGATGCTCGTGCTCACCGCGTCCTAAACCCTGCGGAAGGACCTCTAAGTTAGCCAGGCGGGCTCCTCTCGATATGATCGAAGTAGGGACTCCATGCAATCTGACGATCTCTCGGATGTAAGTCCGCATAATCTCACCGAAAAAGTCGCCCCGACGGGAAGAAAGTGGGCTGATTTCATCGGCCGTCGACGATAACCCATATAGAATCATGTCTCTCCGAGTGCGAGGTAATCCGTGATGAAGTCCATGTTGATTACCTCCTTCGGTCGGGATCTCAATCGTCAGAATAAACCACTGTGCCTGCGGTGCTCTACCTTCACTGCGACAACACGGGCGAGCTACGAACTCGCAACGTCCTCTTCAAGCCATCCCACCAATACGGATCTAAGGTCGTGGTACATCTTGGTCGACCGGATGGATAGAGTAACGCGTGCTTCCCAAGAACTCACAAAGTCACGCAACATCCGGAACACACTACCGCCTCAAACCTAGCACCCCATCAGGTGCTACCTCAAAAGGACCTCGCCTCACGAAGAGTCAGTATCACGATATCGAATCAAGTGGATCTCGACCAAGGCCTCTTCACCTCCTCGACGATGGAAGACTCAAGAACCTCACGAACTCTAACCCCACCGCTATCGAGAATCAATCAAACGGACACCAAGGCTCGCTAATCGATGCAAATCACGAACCATGTCCCTCCTCTCTAGGCGCACATCCGATAGGCTCCCATCGACCTACGACTAAGGCATCCGCCACAACATCGGCCTTCCCGGGTGGTATAGGATATCAACATCGTAATCCTTAAGCAACTCTAACCACCGTCTCGCCGTAAGTTCACTCCTCCGGTGAAGATATCTTGGAGGCTCTTGTGGTCCGTATAAATATCCACGTGAACCCCATACAAATAGTGCCTCAGATCTTCAAAGCGTGAATCACGTACGCTAACTCCAAATCACGGGTGGGGTAGTTCTCGTGTTTCTTCAGCTGTCGGGATGCATATGCTATAACCCTGCCATGCTGCATCAATACACATCCCAACCCGATGCCTGACGCATCACAATACACGACATAACCATCTGGACCCTCTGGAAGAGTAAGAACGGGGGCGGTCGTCAGTCTCTCTTCAAAGAATCGAAACCACGCTACAAGCATCAGTCCATCAAACTTGGCGCCTTACGAGTCACCCTAGTCAATGGCGCAGATAGAAGCAAACTTCTCCACGAACCGCCGATAATAACTCGCAAGGCCCGAAATGCGAACCTGCTTCGGAGTAGTAGGTCGGCCAAGTCCCGCCTCGATCTTGGCGTATCAACTCGAATGCCATCAGCCCGACAATATGCCCAAGAAACGCCATCAAGTCAACAAAACTCACATTTGGAAAACTTGGCGATAACCGCTAGTCTCGAGAATCTGCCGATCCTCAAATGCTCCGCATGCTCTGCTCTGGCGAGAATAAACCAAGATATCATCAATGATGACTATGACTAACGTGTCCAAAAATGGTTTGAACAATCGGTTCATCAAATCCATGAATACTACCGGAGCATTGGTCAACCTAAAAGACATGACTCGAACTCATAATGCCCGGGTCGGAATGCGATCCTAGGGACATCCACCTCTCGACTCGCACTGATGATAGCCCGATCGCAGATCAATCTTGGAGAAACATCTCGCACTCGCACTGGTCGAACAAATCATCAATCACGGGAGGGTATACATTCTTAATGGTCACCTTGTTCACCGCTCGTAATCAACACACATACGCAGCGTCCGCCCTTCTTCTTCACGAACAATACTGGCGCCCCGGGAGAAACAGGCCTAATGAAGCCCTTCTCTAGCAAATCCCTAAGCTGATCCTTCAGCTCTCTCAACTCGGCAGGTGCCATTCTGTATGGCGGAATGGAAATAGGCCGAGTATCTGGCAATATGTCAATACAAAACTCAATCTCCCTCTCAGGAGGGATACCTGGGAGGTCATCTGGGAACACGTCTGGGAACTCGCTGACTACGGAGGCGATGAAAATCTGGTACCGCAGCCTCAGTATCAAACACCCGAACTAGATGGTAGATATACCCCTTCTGCACCATCTTCCTAGCCTTGAGGTAGGAAATAAACCTACCCCTCGGCGATACCGTGCTCCCCTCCCACTCAACAACCGGCTCCTCAGGAAACTGGAACCGTACTACTCTCTCTCTGCAGTCTACATTGGCATAGCAAGAAGCTAGCCAATCCATCCCCATAATCACGTCGAAGTCAATCATCTCCAACTCTATCAAGTCGGCCAGGGTCTGACGACTGTAAATGGTCACAGGACAAGCCCTATATACCCGCCGAGCTACCACCGAATCACCGAATTGCGTAGCTACCTCGAAAGGGTATATGGACTCAGGCTCTATCCCTATCCTACTAGCAACAAGGGAGATATATAGGGGCCAGTAGAACCCGGATCTATCAAGGCATAAACATCAAACCCAGAAACTGATAAGGTACCTGTGACGACATCAGGTGAGGCCTCCTGATCCTGTCGGCTGGACAAAGCATAAATGCGGTTCTGAGGACCGCTAGAACTGGGACCCGAGCCACGACCTCTGCCGCGACCTGCTGACCCATGAGCACCCTGCCCTCCGGGGCGAGTAACTGTAGGAGATGATGAAGCGGCCACAGAACCTGAAGGCTGGGCCCTACCACCAGCGCTGCCCCCGGTCGGACAGTCCCTCGCAAAGTGACCCTGCTGGCCACAACTGTAACAAGATCCATAAGTAGTACCACACTTCCCGTAATGGGATCCCCCGCATCGGCCACACTGGGGGGGTGGTCCCGATCGGCCAGTACCTCTGCTACTACGGGCGTGCGAAGCTCAGGGGCCCGTGCGCCTCGAAAACTCTGGTGTCGAGGGCGGTGCGAGTGCTCTGGTGGCTGTGGTGCGAATCTAGACTGCTGCTGAGGCCGCCCACCACGATAACCACCAGAAGACCCTCCCGTCCTGGCCTTCTTCTGCTGCTGTCTGTCCACTCGTCGACCTCTGCGCTCCTCGCATCCAAGGGCGTGAGCCTGCATGCGGGTAATGTCCATACCCGGCTGGAGAGAAACCCCCGCACATGACTCGGCCATATAGTCGTCTAGCCCGGTGACATAGCGGTGCACCCTATCCTCCATATCTGCTACCAATGCTGGGACATATCGAGCCAAAGAATCAAACTCGACATTGTACTCCCTGACAGTGCGTCCTCTCTGCCTCAGCAGTAAAAATCTATCAGCCCGCGCCCTCCTCATCTGTGGAGGCAAGAAGTGAGTGAGGAAAGCCTCTGAGAACTCATCCCAAGTAGCTGGGGACGCGTGCTCTCCCCGGGATAACTCCCATGAATCAAACCAATCGACTGCGGTATCACGCAGCCTATGTGAACCAAAGATCACGGACTCGGTCTCCGACGCCCTGATCACTCTCAAAATCCTCTGAATCTGACGGATGAACTCCTGCGGATCATCCTCCGGCCTCGACCCATAAAACTCCGGCGGGCTACAACTCAAGAAGTCTCGTAGCCTCAAACTCTGCGCTCGGGTGAACAGTGCAGTGGGTGGAGGCTGAGCGCCGCATCCAGCCTCTCCTCGTATCGGGCCACAACTTTAGCCAAAAGCTGGGCAATCTCCTTGTACCCTAACTGCTCCGCCGCAGGCTGTTGGACAGGAGGTGTGGGTGCGTGGTCGCTGGGAAGTGGCGGCGTCATAGAACTCGCCGTCTGGTATAGGCGGGCCCGAGCCTCGTGACTCTGGGTGTCTGCTAGCAGCTCCTCATTTGCCTTGCCCTTCCGGGCCGGGTTGCCTTCGTGGAGGCATAATCACACAGAAAGGAATACGTTAGAGGGTCCAACCTATAACATGACTCTAAAGCACGATCTCGAGAATGAGAAGAATGGAAACCAATCCTAAATATCCTATAGCCTCACGATTATTGGTGTGGTGCACAACACACCGATAATCAAGACTACTAGATACGGTCAGACACTTTCCGAGATTAATCGCTCGATACCACTTTTGTCACGACCCGTTCGGGGCCGTGGATCGTGCCTTACCGGGGCACCCAAGTAGTCATACATCAGAGTAATCAGCGGAAATATAAAGCAAGACATGAAACAGTTTATAAAATAAGACACAGTTTATGTGAGAAAACATCGCCTTCCGGCGTATATATATAAAATCATGGTTTAGCAGTTACATCCGACACTGTACAACATGACTACAGACCTCTAAGGAAATATACAACTATGGCGGGACAGGGCCCCGCCATACCCTGACTGTACAAAACTATCTACAACAGGGAGATCATACCAAAAGTAGAGCCTCCGGAAGAGATGGAGCTCCCGACACCAACGTAGAGATCCTAAGAATGCGGATCTAGCACCTGCTTGCCCTTACCTGCGGCATGAACGCAGCCCCCCGAAGGAGGTCAGTACAACAGGTACTAAGTATGCGAAACTGTAAAATACTTAAATGAAAACATATCATCTTAAAACCAGTTTACAAATATGTGTGAAACAACCAAGGAAACCGCACGTAGTGCCACATCACAAACAAGAGCAACAATAGGTAACTGTAATAGGTCTTGTCTAGGCTGCGAATGATCGAAACAGGGCCACTCGCCCCCATCATCATTCTGCAAGCCTAATCTCGACTCGGAGTCCGCATAGGCCACTCACGTGGGCGCGTGAGGTATAACACCGCATCGAGGGTAGCTACTCCTCGGCATCGCCCCGACTCATTGTCGCATGGCCACTGCACCGCATGAGGCATAACCCGCATACTAACCGGAACTCTCGTAGCTCGCATAGGCCCTGGACCCGCATGAGGTATTCTCGAATCACGGTCCTGCATCGCTGAGTCTACCGCATCGGAGGCGACAACCCCGGTATCATCTCAAGAGGTGAGTGATAGTATACTAACATAACAACTTATCTTTAAACAACATAAGCACAACAAGGATACTCACCTATACAAACGTTACAAGATACACACATAGCATCATATCATGTCTATTTATCAAACCATCTTTATTATTCTTTTCACAATACAAGTCTGTTATAAACACATAGGCAAACTCGTTTCTTTTATAAATCTTAAGTGGTTATACTTACTTCCCATAAAGCTAGTATAACTCTTAAGCTTCTGTTTTAAAAACCAATTAGTTCTCTTCTGTTAATATGATTCAGTAGTCTTTTGAAATGTTTTCAGTTCTTTATTATTCAGGCTTAAGCCGTGAGGCATTGCCGTAAGTATTATTCAGGCTTAAGCCGTGAGGCATTGCCGTAAGTATTATTCAGGCTTAAGTCAAAGACATTGACGTAGTTATATTGTAAAATATCATGCTTTAGGAAGAATCACATACCTTCTCGTGAAAACCACCGCCAAGTCAATATGTCGCGTGCAGAGTCGACTATAATAGTCACAGATATCTATTAAAGACTACTCAAGGTCATTCTAAACAGGGGTTCATAATTCTACGATGAAGTCGGGCAGCACTTCCCTACCAGGTGAGATATATAAGTCTTCTGTGAAAACAGTCATATGTAAGTATAGTTTGATTATTCTTCTTTTAAACCATTCTAAGTGATTAACACTTCAATTCTATTACGTGATATACTTCTAAGTATTTATACTTATTCTTATACTATAACGATGAAGTATTCTCTAATTCAAAAGGGTTAGGATTATTACCTCGGTAGCCCAATAATATCCTAGAAAAGTCGCTGAGCAAGGTTTTGCTCTAAGTTGTATGCTCCAGAACCTTAGAAGTTCATCACAACGTCTACCCAGTACTAAGGTATTTGGGCTAGGGTATTTTGGGCATTATAACGATACAAGAAGGTAACTTTTCTACCAAGGGAGGGGGGGTAGATTTTTGGCTAGGCTAGGGGGGGTATTCGGCCAAGGCCACTGAGGCTAGAGGGAAGAGGGCTTGGACGAATTGGCTAACAAAGGGAGAAGGAGGATTTTCAAGACTTGGAAAGTAATTTGTGGATGAAGAACTCTTCATCTTAAGGGGTATTTATAGGTCAGAAGTGGCCAACCAATGGCCAAGATTTAGACAAGTGCAAGGCAAGTGTAGGGTGAGGATTAACTATACACAAATATCCTACCAACTCCTTGACTTGTGCACAAGGCACAAAACACGTGCTCCGCCAAGTCCAAATCGTCCACATGGACGATTTCAAGTCCATCAAGTGGAGGGTGACAAGTGTCGCCCGCCCGTTGGTCCAAAATGTTTCGTCTCTCGGAAAAATCCGCCACCATTAGAAAAGGCATCGCCGGAATTTACCCTCCGACAGCGGTGGAAACGTTTTCGGAAAACTATTCGCTTTGTGAGTTGTGCCTAAAAAAACGTTTTGCCTAAACTTTAAGGCTAGACTTTAAATCGTATTCCCACGCATACCGAAATACGAGGTATAACAACGATCTTCCGCGGCGGGTTTCGCGAGCGCCAAAGGCTGTGTTTAAAAGCGCCGCGGTGTGCGAGACTACAGCACCGAGCCTCGGTCCCACACCTAGAGTTGATGAGATGGGGTACAAGGAGATGGCGCGATTCGGTCCATTGGCCGTGGCCAGATATGAGGATAGGTCGGATGCGATTCCCGGCCAAGAGCACCCGTAGTTCACCCCGAGCGCACTGAGGCTACGTGACTTTCTCGAGTTGTACTTGATGTTCTGGATCGAGGCGAGGCGACCCTCGTGAGTTTATCCGACAGACGGATCATGAAAGGATCGCGAGTCTCGAGGCGTAGTCGGTGGTATTGGGTTCGCATCACCGCGTGATCCGCAGATTGGTAGTTTGATTCGTGGGGCGTCCCGGGAAAGAGCATGCACTTCAGCAGTTGGGACGAGTTCTCGAGGCATTTCTTGCACATTTCTTGCCTCCACTGATGAGAGGGCTCGGCCGCATTTTTGACGTTGAGGCAGGACGGGCGGACGGTTAGAGAGTACAATGTGGAGTTCGACTCATTAGCTCGGTATCTTCCCGCTGTGGTAGCTGATATGGAGGACAGAGTACACCGCCACGCCAGGCTGACGATTACTGGCAGAGGCTTGTACGGGTGTAGTTCTTCAGCCGGGCTTGGACATTGCCCGCATGCAAGCTCATGCACTAGGATGTGAGGCACGGAGAGGTCGGCGGAATGACCGAGATCAGCAGAAGAGGGCCAGAACAGCAGGGTCCTTTGGTAACTTTCGAGGCGGACCGCCTCAGCAGCAGTCTAGTTATGTACCTCCACCAAGACTGAGTGGTCCCCACGATCGCCGTGACATTCGGGGTATTCGAGTGACCGAGAACTCCGGGGCTTCGGTTCCGCGAGATATCGGGTTCTAGGCCGGATTCATGTCCCCTCGGTGGCACGATGTGGCAAACATCATCCCGGGAATGTCGTCTTTTATCGGTGCTTGTTTCTGCGCCGCCGTCGAGCCATGTGACGAGATCGTGCTTATAGGAGAGGTACGGCGGCTCTGGCGCAGCCTGCGGATCGATGGCAGTTCATCGCGCCTACGATTATGCGCCTGCGAGTGGACTTACGATTAGAGTGAGCGGTAGCCATTGTGTATATCCTTAACCCTCTAGAGGCTTGTATGTTTTGATGTTATGTTAATGTGTTAAGTGTTATGTTCGGATAGCTTTGTGCTAAAATGTGATTTAGGAACCTGGTTGGGGAAAAAGGGTAAGCCTGGGGGTGAGGAAATGATGAACCTTAGAATATTACAGTTGAGACCTTAGATGTGCGTCGTCTTAGTACAAGATTTTTGCGAGTGATCCTTGTCAGAGTGCATTTTATGCCTAGAATGTATTGTGTGATAAGTCCCTGGGTTGGGTAAATGAAAGTGGTATCTTTCATGATGTGATTTAGCAAGATTGTTCCGTGTCGAGGAGCAAGAGTTGGCGCGACAGTGGGTCGGGTTGGGGCGTGTTGCGGGCCAACCCGCACTGCTTCGAGTGGGGGTCAGCTCGGTGGTCCCGCCAGGTGGTAGGGTCACGAGGGTGCTAGTCCCAAGTTTAGATGACCGTCGTATGAGTTCGTGGTTATGTTCGACCAGAAGCGGATCATGAAGGCCGGGAATGGCCTTAAGGGAGATTGCGGTTAGTAAGATGACCAAGTTGGAGGTAGTGACTCCAAAGTTTTGGAACTAAAGCGATGGGAAGTGTACGTATACTATAGGAGTTCAAGTGTCCGAAGGGCACGGCGAGTAAGGAAGGAAGAGAACGTGTGATATTTCGTGGCGGTGTGGCGTTGGCAACTTGTTAGAAGAAATTCTTCGTTATCCGCCTTGAGAAGGAACATTCGGACGAATGTTTCTAAGAGGAGAATGTTATACCCCGTATTTCCAGTATGTATGCGTGAGGCGTGCGTATGCAATTTGAGCCTTAAAGTTGGCTAGTTTCAAAATTAGTACACAACACCCGAGTAGAGTCGTTTTTTTAAACGTTTCCACGACTTTCGTAGGAAAATTCGGCTATGGCATTTTTAATTTTACGGATTTTTCCGAGAGGCGAAACATTTTGGACCAACGAGAGGCGATACTTGTCACCTCTAATTGGAAGGAGTGGACGGCAAAGCTAGCCACTTTGCACGTTTTGGTGTTGCATTTTGGTCAAGGGTTAGGTAGGATATTTTGTGTAGATGGATAAGGTAGCACATGGCTAAATCTTGGCCTTACACTTGCTATGCACTTGTCTTCATCTTGGCCATTGGTTGGCCTTCACTTGACCTATAAATACCCCTCTAGTTGAAGACTTTCTTCATCCAAAAACTTGAGCAATCTAACTAAGTCTCAAAATACTCCCTCTCCCTTGAGCTTTCGTCCACCACACCCCCCTCCCCCTCTTGAAGGCCCCTTGGCCGAAACCTACCCCCCCTTTTTTTGTAGTGGTTAGCCGTGGGGTACCCCCCCCCTAGCCTAGTTGTTTTCGTATAATACCCCTTGTTGTGGTATAGAAATACTCTCCTAGTATTGTTATAATGCCCAAAATACTTTAGCCAAATACCTTGTAGTACTTTCCAAAGTACCCTTTTACAAGCCCAGAAAATACTATTATACTTCCTCACCACAAACTAACCCTAAGTAAATCTTCACCCGTAGTTGAAGTTATAAGTAGAAGTTGGTTAGAACTTCTAAGGGTTGGTTGAGGCGGTCTGAGCGCACGAGTAGAGCTAAACCTTGCTCGGGATCGACATATAAACTCGGATAATTTTGGGCTTATCGAGGTAAACACTCTTGACCTTCTATTGTAATTGGAAATTACATGTTGTAGGAATATATAGTTAAAGTATACTATATATAGAACTGAACATTATAATTGTGCGGCAATGTCTTTTGACTTAAGCCTGAATAATACTTACGGCAATGTCTTGCGACTTAAGCCTGAATTTTAAGAAGTGGAATCGTAATTACATAGGGTGTATTACGATGAACTGCGTAGTATTGCCGTGAGTAGAATTGTACACGTCGGTTAGGCGTGTTAACCCTTGGTTGGCTTGGTAGCCGGCCTCGATAGAGGAGGAGATTTACGCTGTTGCGGGGGGGGGAGGTGCTGCCGAATTTTCTGTAGAATATTCTACGTCGGGATCTAAAGATATTAATAGGCGCTTTGTGGCCTCTATAGGTTGTAGTACTACGTATGGGTGATCGCTTGGCGAGAGTGTAGCCAGCGGTTTGAGGTACTTGGAGCGTTTTGCTATTAGTCGATAATCGTCGCGAGGTATGTGAACCTCTTCCTATCTGTTCTAGCATGATATGTGTATAACTATGTAGTACGGTAGACGTACATGTGTTTAAAGTATTTGATTGGTTTGAAACATAAAGTGTTATAACGGCTTTATGGGTAGTTGGTTATAACAGCTTTATGTAGGTAAGAAAATGCTTTGTGGTTTCAAAGGGTAAGCGGTTGACTTATAACGGATTTGATGTGTAGTAATACTTGGCTTTGAAAACATAAGAGTTGTACTAGCTTTATGGGAAGTTAGGTATAACGTCTTAAGAGTGATAAAAAGAATGGGTTACTGATTTTTAGAAGATAAGAGACTTGACTTAATGGTATTAATATGAATTTTGTTAAAAGTGTGAAAACTCATTCGTGAGTAATGAGTACTTGGTTTTAAGAGGAATAATGTTTCTTGATTTCGAAATCGAATGAGTATCGACAAACCAACGCGGCGTAAATAAAGGAAAATGTATTGAATAACGAAGTATGGTATTAAAACCAGTAGAAACCTCCATCTGCATAGAAGCTAAGATAAGACAAAATGATATTACATTTCCTAGATCATGGCTGCTTAATAAGATTAATTATAAACAAGAATAACCTACTCACATATAAGACATATGTTTCTCAAAACGTTTAAAGGAGAATTATGTTTTAAAGGATTTAAAACTATGAACTCTGAAACCTTTCTAAAATGAGAAACTTGAGCTTTTGAAATTAGGCAAACTTGAACGTTTGGAAAATAAGGTTGTTACTTGATTTTACAAAGGAAAGCATTTTGGTTTACTTAACAATGTTAGTCACTCTATTTTTTTATACTACGGGTATCGGGTGACCTTCGTAAAAGAAATGGATCTTTAAAAGGAATTTAACGTACGTAGTACTTTAGGGTTAAAATCCGGACTTTGACATAAAATGAAAGTACCTTGAGTTGTGTGTAACTTGCTTATGCTTGTTGTTATGAAACTTGACCATGTTGCGTGTGATAGCCTTGTTGTGCAAGTACTGTGTTCTACTCGACTACCGGTTCATCCGAATGTATTTCACTCGACTACGGTTCATCCGGAATGTATTTCACTTGATTACGGTTCATCCGGAATGTATTTCACTTGATTACCGGTTCATCAGAATGTATTTCACTTGATGACCGGTTCATCCAGGAACGATTTCACTTGACTCTGGGTTCATCCGGAATGTATTCCACTCGACTCTGGGTTCATGGGAGGAACGGGAATGTATTCCACTTTTCTATATTGGGTCCATAAGATGGGCGAGACACATTATCGTATCACATGATTTGTACCTAGGCTGGCGGTGAGGAAGGAGTTCCACGGGCATGAGGATGACTTTGAGGCGTGAGTCACGACTTGACATATTTGCTTTTATGTTGTGAATCGTAGTTTGGTTATCATACATGTCTCTGCTTTATATAGACTATTATGATGTCATTCTGATATTACTGATTTCACATACTTGGTACTGTTGTCTGACCTCGCCCGGGCTGCGTTCATCTTGCAGTAAAGGTACATCGACTGTCGATCCCCGCTTAGGATCACATTCAGCGTGTTGGGAAGCTCCGTTCCTTCGGAGGCTTATCTTTGGTATGTTACCCTGAGTCTGTAGGTTCTTGTACATTCAGGGGTATGGCGGGGCCCTGTCCCGTCATAGTTGTTGTCACTTCTTAGAGGTCTGTAGTACTGTTGTGGGCAGGGTTTGTTAAAAAGGATAACTGTTCGGGTATTTATGTATATATGATGAAGGCAACTGTTTTGGTTGGCCTGTTTATTTATCTTTTCTCTTAATTCATGTTCATGTTTTTATTTCCGCTGATTTCCTCTGATGTTGTATCACTAGGGTGCCCGGGGTAAGGCACCAGTCACGGGCCCGGGTTCGGGTCGTGACACACATACCTCGCGACGATTATCGACAATAAGCAAAACGCTCCACAGTACTGTAACCCGGCTAGCCTTTTCCACTCTTCAAGTAGAATACGCTACTCGTAGTACTTCCACCTATAAGGCCACAAACGTCTATTAACTTCTAACCGCATGGTTCCATATTCTCTGAGAAAATTCGGCGACTCCCCCTCCCCGCAGCGTAAATCTCCTCTCTATCGAGGCCGGCTACCAAGCTTGAGGGGTTATACCTCTAACCGGATGTGTACAATTCTACTACAGTAATACCACAAGCCTCTGTAATGATCTATGTAACTCTGATTGAGTTCTCTTCTTTATTCAGCTTAAGTCAAAAGACATTGCCGCAGTTATGTTCAGATCTATATATAGTATACTTCTACTATATAATCCTACAACATGTAATTTCCAATTACAATAAGGGACAAGAATATTTACCTTGATAAGCCCAAAATTATCCAAGTTATAATGTCGATCTGAGCAAGTTTAGCTCCTACTCCGTGCGCTCAATCCGCTCCAAACAACCCTTAGAAGTTCTAACCAACTTCTATTTAAATACTTCAACCAACTATGAAGATTTCCTTGGGTTTCGGTTTGAGACTAAAGGACAAAGGTAGTATTTAGCTCTACGTATAGAGGTAACTTTTGGAATACTACAAGGTAAAGGCTAAGGTATTTTGGGCATTATAACAATACTTGGAAGTATTTCAATACCACAAGGAGGTATTGTGCGAGAACAACAAGGCAAGGGGTGTACCCGCCAACACAACTAGGAGGGGGGGTACCCTCTCGGCCACAAGGCCTCTCAAAGGGGGAGGGGGTGTGGCGGACGAACACAACAAGAAGAGGGGAGGGAGATTTCAAGACTTGGAAACATTTGTGGATGAATGAAGTCTTCACAAAGGGAGGGGTATTTATAGGGAAGCCAAGGGCCAACCAATGGACAAGATCAAGCCATGTGCAAGGCAAGTGTAAGGCCTTGATCAAGCCAAGTGCACCCTATCCCTACTCCACCAAACATGGCACAAAACAAGGCACAAAACAAGGCCAAAACAAGGCACAAAACAAGGGGAGAGACGTCCCCATTTCGTCCACCCAAACCGCCACTTGAGGGTGACAAGTGTCACCCTCTCGTTGGCCCAAAAATGTTCCGTCGCTCGGAAAAATCCGCAAAAATACTAAACGACATAGCCGGAATTTTCCCTTCGCAAGTTCAGTAAAACGTTTCGTCGAAAAACGATTCTTTACGGGGGTTGTGCACAAAAATTTCGAAACTTGCCTAACTTTAAGGCTCAAACTTTCTACGTACGCCCATACATATTACTGGAAATACGGGTATAACACCCCCTTTGGGAAGCCTTGGCCGAGAATCTACCCCCTCGCTAGTTGTTTCGTATAATACACCCCCCTCTTGGTAGAAATACTCTCCAAGTATTGTTGTAATGCCAAAATACTTTAGCCCAAATACCTTGTAGTACTTTCCAAAGTTACCTCTATACGTAGAGCCCGGAAATACTATTATACTTTCCTTTAGCCACTAAACGAAACCCTAAGGAAAACCTTCATAGTCGGTTGAAGTGTTAAGTAGAAGTTGCGTAGAACTTCTAAGGGTTGTTTGGAGCGGATTGGAGCACTCGGAGTAGGAGCTAAACGTCGCTCAGGATCGACATTTTTACTTGGATAATTTTGGGCTTACCGAGGTAAATAATCCTATCCTTCTATTGTAATTGGAAATTACATACTGTAGTTATATGAAGATGAATATAAGATTCATAGAAGAGATTTGAACTGTAATAGAAGGATATTACAGAAAAGAATTGAACTGAAATCACATCAGAAGAATATTAGTAGAAGATTAATTTGTACTTACATAGGACTGTATTTACAGTAGTCTGATAACCTTTATTGGTTGAATGTTCTGCGAGTAGCATGTGCTACTTGGAAGGTGGACAAGGCTAGCCGGGTTATAGCCGTGGAGCGTTTTGCTTATAGTCGATAATCGTCGCGAGGTATGTGATTCTTCCTATACTCTTGAGCATGAAGTATTTTAACGGAATATATATCTATAGTACGGTAGACGTACGTGTGGCAATGTCTTTTGACTTAAGCCTGAATAATAAGAATCGTGAAATATTTTAAAGGAATATATATATAGTACGGTAGACGTACGTGTGGCAATGTCTTTTGACTTAAGCCTGAATAATAAAGAATCTTGAAGTATTTCAAAAGATTAAGAAACCGTTTTGAAAGAAGAGTAATACTTGGTTTTGAAAACATAAGAGTTATACTAGCTTTATGGGAAGTTAGGTATAACGTCTTAAGAGTGGTAAAGAGGATGATTTCTCGATTTTTAGAAGTTAAGAGACTTGATCTTAAAAGATAAGAGACTTGACTTGAATGAATTAATATGAATTTTGTGTGAAACCTCATTCGTGAGTAATGAGTACTTGGTTTTTAAAAGGAGAAATGTTTTACTGATTTCGGAAATCAGAATGAGTATCGACAAACCACTGCAGCGTTAATAAAGATGAGACAAAATGATATTACATTTCCTAGATCATGGCTGCTTAATAAGATTGATCATAAACAAGAATAACCTACTCACATATAAGGCATATGTTTTCGCAAAAAATGTTTAAAAGAGAATCATATTCTTAAGTGATTAAGTCTATGAACTATGAAACCTTTCTAAAATAAGAGACTTAAGTACTTGAAATTAGGCAAACTTGAACTTAGGGAAAAGAATGTTGTTACTTGATGTTGAAAAGGAAAGTGTTTGGGTTTACCTAAAAATGTGACTCACCCTATTTATATACTATGGGTATCAGGTGACCTTTATAAAAGAAATGGATCTTTTAAAAAAGAATTTAACGTATGTAATACTTTGGGGTCAGAACCTGGACTTTGGCCTAAAATAAACTTGAGTTGTGTGTAACTTTCCTATGTTTGTGTTTGATAGCCTTGTTGTGCAAATACTGTATTTCTATACCACCGCGTCTCTCGATGGAGGGCCGGCTGATTTGTTATGAACGATTCTTCACCGAGTCCCACGAGATGGGCCGGGATGTCACGACCCGTTCCGGGGCCCGTGACTGGTGCCTTACCCGGGCACCCAAGTAGTCATATATCAGAGTAATCAGCGGAATATAAAACAAGACATGAAACAGTTGTAAAAGAGACACAGTTTTATGTGAGAAAATGTCGCTCGGCATATATACATAACATAGTTTTGCGATTACATCCCAACCGCATAATAGGACTACTGCACTTCTAAGGAAGTAAACAACTATGGCGGGACAGGGCCCCGCCATACCCTGAATGTACAAACTATCTACAATACAGGGAGATCGTACCAAAAAGTAGAGCCTCCGGAGAAGATGGAGCTCCTGACACCAATGCAAAGAGATCCTAAGGATGTGGATCTAACACCTGCCCTTACTGCGGCGTGAACGGCCCAGAAGGAGGTCAAGATAACAGTACTAAGTATGTGAAACTGTAAAGTACTTAAATGAAATCATATCATTTTAAAACCAGTTTACAAATATGTATGAAACAACCAAGGAAACCGCACATAGTGCCACATCACAAATAAGAGCAACAATAGGTAAATTGTAACAGGTCTTTTCTAGGCTGCGAATGATCGAAGCAGGGCCAATTTCCCATAGTATCATTAAGCAAGCCTAATACTGTACTCCCGTAGTCCGCATAGGCCACTCACTTAGGCGCGTAGGGTATAACCCGCATCGAGGGTAGCTACTCCTCAACGGCGTCCCGACTCGTAGTCCGCATGGCCACATAGACCGCATGAGGTATAACCCCGCACACTAACCTCGAACTCGTAGCTCGCACAGGTCCCCGGACCGCATGAGGTATTCTCGAATCATGGTCCTGCATCGCTCGAAGTCTACCCGCGTCGGAGGCGCTTAACCCCGTAACATGTCAAGAGATGAGTGATATAATACCAACATAATACTTATCGTTAAACCACATAAGCACAACAAGAATACCTCTTATACAAATGTTACAAGTCACTACCACACATAGCATCATATCATGTCTACTTATCAAACCATTTTATTATTCTTTCATAAATCAATATAAGTCCGTTATAAACACATAAGTAAACTCTTTTATCATTCTTAAGTTGTTATACCTAACTTCCCATAAAGCTAGTATAACTCTTAAGCTTGATGTTTAAAACCAATTAGTTCTCTTACGTAGAAAATGATTCAATATTCTTTTGAAATGCTTTAAGATCCTTATTATTAGGCTTAAGTCGCAAGACATTGCCGAAAGTATTATTCAAGCTTAAGTCAAAAGACATTGCCGTAGTTATTATTCGATTAACACGTATGCGTCACCGTACTACATATATATTTTAAAATATCATGCTTTAGGAAGAATCACATACCTTCTCAAATAAAACCACCGCCAAGTTGAATATGTCGCGCAAGAGAATCAACCTATTATAGTCATACACGCCTATCAACGTTGACTACTCAAAACAGCGATTCTAGCAGAGGGTTCTCTATCCCACGGAAAATTGGCGAGACTTCCCTGCGGTGAGCTACTCAAGTCTCTCGTGAAAACAAATCTAAGTAAGTCTGGTTTGATTATTCTTCTTTTAAACCCTTCTACTTGTGATAGTTCAATTCTATTCTTTAATATCCTTCTAAGTATTTATACTTATTACTATACTTCTACGGTATGTATTCTCTAATTACAAAGAAGGACAAGTTTATTTACCTCGGTAAGCCCAATAATATCCTAGATAAAAGTCGCGCTGAGCAAGGTTTAGCTCTAAGTTTATGCGCTCAGAGCTCCAAGAAAACCTTAGAAGTTCTTCACAACTTCTACTAAGGACTAAGGGATTTGGGCTAGGGTATTTTGGGCATTATAACAATACTAGAAGGCAACTTTTCTACCCAGGGAGGGGGGGTAGGTTTCGGCTAGGCTAGGGGGCCGGCCAAACTTTACTCAAAGGGAGGTGTTGGACGAAATGCTCACAAAGGGAGAGGGGAGGATTTTTCAAGACTTGGAAGTAATTTTGTGGATGAAGAACTCTTCATCACAAGAGGGGTATTTATAGGTCAAGGGATGGCCAACCAATGGCCAAGATTATGCCAAGTGCAAGGCAAGTGTAAGGTCAAGATTTGGGCAAGTGTCCTTAGCCAACTTGCACACAAAATATCCTACCAACTCCAAGACAAAATGGCCATCCAATTCGCCTAATGCGCCCCACATCCATCAATTGGAGGTGACAAGTGTCGCCTCCGTTGGTCCAAAATGTTTCGTCTCTCGGAAAAATCCGCAAAAATTAGAAATGACATAGCGGAATTTATCCTACGCGAGTTGTGTAAAGCGTTTAGTGAAACGATTCTTTTAATGAGTTGTGCCCAAAAAAACGTCCCATTGCCTACTTTAAGGCTAAACTTTCGTACGTACGCCCTCACGTACATACTCTGGAAATACGGGGTATAACATTCTCCCCTCATTAGAAACATTCGTTCCGAATGTTCCTTCCCAAGCGATTAACGATAAGATTCTTCATAACTTAAGCGATTGCAAATGCCACACACGGCCACGTAACAACACTTAGGCATAAACGATAACGAAAATTTACAAGTAGGAAAGTGAATTACGGAGGTGTGGGAATAGGTGAGATACTTTTGCCTCGTGTCCTCCTCGCCTTCCCACGCCATCTCCTCCTAAGCTCGTTCCGCCACGTAACTTTGTGGAAGCCACGTCCGCCGTCAGACGCCTAACTTTGACGATCGATTATCGCTATGGGAATCTCCTCATACGATAACCCTGGCCACCGGACATCGTCAATCGGGTGTACCCTAGATGGATCCCCGATACATCTCCTCAGCATAGATACGTGAAAAACCGGATGCACTGCCTCCAGATCGGACGGCAGATCCAACTCATAGGCAACCTTGCCTACCATGCGGACAATCTGAAACGACCAATATACCTTGGTGAGTTTCCCTTCTTCGAATCTCATCACACCGCCATGGGTGACACCTTTAGGAAAACCCAATCATGAACCTCGAACTCGGATGCCGGCGACGATGATCTGCGTATGACTACATCGACTCGAGTTTGCCAAGAACCTCTCTGGATAAGCTTCACCTTATCCATGCTTGCACCAAATCTGGTCCCACTAGCCGCACTCGCCCACATCGAACCAACCTATAGGCGATCTGCACTTCCTCCCATACAAGGCCTCATAAGGCGCCATCCGAATCTTGGAGTGGTAGCTATTATTGTGCATGAACTCAACTAGAGGCAAATGATCCTCCAGTACCACGGAGTCGATAACACGGGCTCGCATGACATATCCTCGAGAGTGCGGATGATGCGCTCTGCTGTCCGTCATGCGTGGATGGAATGCGTGCTCGAGCTCACTGCGTCCTAAAACCCTCTGGAAAGACCTCCGAAGTTAGTCGTGGCGGGCTCCTGCATGCGATATGATCGAAATAGGGACTCCATGCAGTCTGACGATCTCTCGGATATATAGTCTGGCATAATCCTCAGCCGAAAAAGTCGTCCTGACGGGAAGAAAGTGGGTTGATTTCGTCAGCCTGTCGACGATAACCCATATAGAATCATGTCTCCTCTGAGTGCGAGGCAATCCTGTGATGAAGTCCATATTGATCACCTCCCACTTCCAGGTCGGAATCTCTATCGTCTGTAACAAACCACCGGGCCTCGGTGCTCTACCTTCACTGCGACAACACGGGCCGAGCTACGAACTCGCAGCGTCCCTCTTCCGGCCATCCCACCAATACACAAATCTAAGGTCGTGGTACATCTTGGTCGACCACGGATGGATAGAGTAACGCTATTTGTGTACTTCCCAAGAACCTGTAGAAGTCACGAAACATCTGGAACACACAACCGCCCTCAAACCTTAGCACCCAGGTGCTACCTCAGGACCCTTGCCTCACGAAGAGTTGTATCACGATAACGTGTCAAGCGGATCTCGAGCTGTTGCCTCTTCACCTCCTCGACGATGGAAGACTCGACAACCTCACGAACTCGAACCCCACGCTATCGGAATCAATCAAGCGGACACCAAGGCTCGCTAATCGATGCAAATCACGAACCATGTCCTCTCTCTCCGCTGCACATCCGATAGACTCCATCGACCTACGACTAAGAGCATCGGCCACAACATTGGCCTTCCCCGGGTGGTACAGGATATCAACATCGTAATCCTTAAGCAACTCTAACCACCGTCTCTGTCGTAAGTTCAGCTCCCTCTGGCTGAAGATATACTGGAGGCTCTTGTGGTACGTATAAATATCCACATGAACCCCATACAAATAGTGCCTCGGATCGTCAAGGCGTGAATCACCGCTGCCAACTCCAAATCATGGGTGGGGTAGTTCCACTCGTGTTTCTTCAGTTGTCGGGATGCATACGCTATAACCTTGCCATGCTGCATCAACACACATCCCAACCCGATGCCTGACGCATCACAATACACGACATAACCGTCTGGACCCTCTGGAAGAGTAAGAACGAGGCGCCGTCGATCTCTCGCCGAATGGAAGCCACGCTCGCAGCATCACCATCAAACTTAGCGCCAGTCAGCCTAGTCAATGTGCGAGAGATAGAAGCAAACTTCTCTGAACCGTAGATAATAACTCGCAAGGCCTAAACTGCGAACCTCGCCGGAGTAGTAGGTCTAGGCCAAGTCCCGATCGCCGATCTTGGCGTATCCACTGAATGCCATCGGCCCGACAATGTGCCAAAGAAAAGCCACGAAGTTAACCAAAACTCACATTTGGAAAACTTGGCGTATAGCTGGTCTCGAGAAGCGTCGCCAGTCCTCAAATGCTCGCATGCTCCGCCTGGCGAGAATAAACGAGATATCATCAATGAACACTATCACAAGCGTGTCCAAAATGGTTTGAACACTCGGTTCATCAAATCCATGAATACCGTCGGAGCATTGGTCAACCCAAAAGACATGACCACGAACTCATAATGCGTCTGGTCCGAATGCGATCCTAGGGACATCCACCTCTCGACTGCACTTTGATGATAGCCCGATCGCAGATCAATCTTGGAGAAACATCTCGCACTCGCAATCGGTCAAACAAATCATCAATCACGGGAAGGGGTATACGTTCTTAATGGTCACCTTGTTCATTTGCCGTAATCAACACACATGCGCAGCGTTCCGCCCTTCTTCTTCACGAACAATCTGGCGCTCCCGGGGAGAAACACTAGGTCGATGAAGCCGCTTCTCCAGCAAGTCTCTAAGGTGATCCTTCAACTCTCTTAACTTGGCAGGTGTCATTCTGTATGGCGGAATGGAAATAGGCCGAGTGTCTGGCAACACATCTATACAAAACTCGATCTCCCTCTCAAGAGGGATACCCGGGAGGTCGTGCGAAACACGTCGGGAACTCTCGACTCTGGGCCCGTGAAAATCGCGCTGCGACCTCGATATCAAAAACCCGAACGAGATGGTAGATGTACCCCTTCTGTACCATCTTCCTAGCCTTGTGGTAGGAAATAAACCTACCGCCGGCGTCTGATGCTCCTCACTCAACAACCGGCTCCTCGAGCTGGAACCGCACTACTCTCTCTGCGGTCTACATTGGCGTAGCGAAGCTAGCCAATCCATACCCATGATCATGTCGAAGTCAATCATATCCAACTCTATCAAGTCGGCCAGGTCCGACATTGTAAATAGTCCTGGACAAGCCTATATACCGCCGAGCTACCATTGAATCACCCATCTGGCGTAGCTACCTCGAAAGGGTCTATGGACTCGTGCTCTATCACATCCTACTAGCACAAGGGAGATATATAGGGGCAGTAGAACCGAATCTATCAAGGCATACATCAAACCCGAGCGATAAGGTACCCGGCGACATCGGTGAGGCCTCACGATCTGTCGGCTGGATAGAGCATAAATGCGGTTCTGAGGACCACTAGAACTGGGACCCGCGCCACGACCTCTGTCGCGACCTGCTGGTCCATGAGTACCTTGCCCTCCAGGGCGAGTAGCTGTCGAGGATGAAGAAGACCGGCAAAAAGAACTCGTAGGTGACCCTACCATCGCCGCCAGTGACCGGTTCCTCGCATAGTGACCTGCTGGCCACAACGAAACAAGCTCCCGTAGCGGCACCACAACTCGAAGTGGGATCTCATCGGCTACACCTGAGAGGTGGTCCCGTCGGCCGATGGCTCTTTTGACGGGCGTCGAAGCCTGAGGGCCCCAGTGCGCCCTCGAATATCTGGTGTCTGAGGGCGGTGCAGAGTGCTCAGGTGGGCGTGGTGCAAATCTAGGCTAGCTGTGAGGCCGCCACCACGATAGCCACCAAAACACCTGCCGTCTGGTCTTCCTGCTGCTGCTGTCAACCCGTCGGTCTCTACGCTCGCCGCATCCAAGCATGAGCTGCGTGCGGGTAATGCCCATACGGTGAAGAGAAACACCCGCGCGTGATTCGCCATATAGTCATCTAGCGGTGACGTGGCGGTGCACCATATCCTCCATATCTGCTACCGGGACATATCGAGCGAATGAATCAAACTCGACATTGTACTCCCTAACAAGGTCGTCCTCTGCGCCCATTAACAAAAATATGTCGGCCCGCGCCTCTCATCTGTGGAGGCAAGAAGTGAGTGAGGAAAGCCTCGAGAACTCATCCCAGTAGGCGGGGATGCGTGTTCTCCCGGGATAACTCCCATGAATCAAACCAATCATTGCGGTATCACGCGAATATGTGAACCGAAGATCACGGACTCGGTCTCCGACGCCCGATCACTCTCATAATCCTCTGTGGCGCGGATGAACTCCTGCGGATCATCCTCCGGCCTCGACCGTAAAACTACGGCGGGCTACAACTCAGAAATCTCGTAGCCTCAAACTATCGCCTCGGGTGAACCACGGGTGCTCACGGGCTGGAAGCTGCCGCATCGGCTGTCACCGTTCGCCACGATCACGGCAAGAATCGGGCCATCTCTGTTATACCCGTATTTCCGAGTATGCGTAGGGCGTGCGTCTGAAAGTTTAGCCTTAAAGTTAGGCCAAGTTCGAAATTGTGCACAACTTCGCTAAAAGAATCGTTTCGACGAAGCGTTTCCACGACTTCCGTAGGAAAATTCCGGCTATGCCATTTCTAATTTTTGCGGATTTTTCCGAGACGAAACATTTTGGACCAACGGGAGGCGACACTTGGCACCTCCAACCGGTGGACTTGAAATCGTCCATTGGGCCATTGGACTAGGATGGCACGTTTTTGTGCCTTTGCACAAGTCAAGGAGTTGGTAGGATATTTGTGTGTAGTAGATAGAATGGACACTTGCCTAAATCCTCACCTACACTTGCCTTGCAGTTGGCATCATCTTGGCCCTTGGTTGGCCATGGCTTGACCTATAAATACCCTTAGATGAAGAGTTCTTCATCAACAAAATTACTTCAAGTCTTGAAAAATCCTCTCCTCTCCCTTAAAGCCAATTCGCCCAAACACCTTCCCTCGAGTAAAGTTGGTCGAGGCCTCCCCAGCCTAGCCGAAATCTACCCCCTCCTTGGTAGAAAAGTTGCCTTCTAGTATTGTTATAATGCCCAAAATACCTAGCCCAAATCCCTTAGTACTTAGTAGAAGTTGTGAAAAACTTCTAAGGTTTCTGGAGCGTACAACTTAGGAGCAAAACCTTGCTCAGGTGACTTTTATCTAGGATATTATTGGGCTTACAGGGTAAATAATCCTAACCCTCTTTTGTATTAGAGAATGCATCTGTAGAAGTATATAAATAAGTATTAAATACTTAGAAGAATATTGCGAATAGAATTGAATTGTTATTACAATGAAGGGTTTAAAGAAGAATAATCAAAATGTACTTACATAGAATTTGTTTTCACAAGAAACTTATATAGCTCACCGGGTAGGAAGTCTTTGCCCGACTTTCCATAGAATTGTGAACCCTCTGTTTAGAATGACCTTGAGTAGTCTAGACTTTGATAGATGTCTGTGACTATTATAGGTGATTCTCTGCGACATATTCAACTTGGCGGTGGATTTCAGAAGGTATGTGATTCTTCCTTAAGCATGATATTTTAAAAATATATGTAGTACGGTAGACGTACATGTGTTAACTGAATAATAACTACGGCAATGTCTTTTGACTTAAGCCTGAATAATACTTACGGCAATGTCTTGCGACTTAAGCCTGCATAATAAGGATCTGAAAGCATTTCAAAAGAATACTGAATCATTTTTTAAACAGAAGAGAACAAATTGGTTTTTAAAACAGAAGAGAACAAATTGGTTTTTAAAACAGAAGCTTAAGAGTTATACTAGCTTTATGGGAAGTTAGGTATAACCACTTAAGAATAATAAAAGGAACAGTTTACCTATGTGTTTATAACAGACTTATATTGATTTGTGAAAAGAATAATAAGATGGTTTGATAAGTAGACATAATATGATGCTATGTGTGTTAGTGTCTTGTAACGTTTGTGTAAGAGAGTATTCTTGTTGTGCTTATGTTGTTTAACGATAAGCTGTTATGTTAGTATAATACCACTCACCTCTTGACATATTACCGGGGGTTAAGCTGCCCTCCGATGCGGGGTAGACTCAGGCGGTCTGGGACCATGATTCGAGAATACCTCATGCGGGTCCAAGGGACCTATGCGGAGCTACGGGAGTTCCAGGTTAGTGATGCGGGGTTATACCTCATGCGGTCTATGTGGCCATGCGGACTACGAGTCCAGGACGATGCCGAGGAGTAGCTACCCTCGATGCGGGGTTACATACCCTATGCGGGCCTATATGAGTGGCCTATGCGGACTACGGAGTCGAGATTAGGCTTGCATGGTGATACTACGGGTAATTGGCCTGCTCGATCATTCGCGGCCTAGAAAAGACCTTCTGATTTACCTATTGTTGCTCTTGTTTATGATGTGGCACTTGTGCAAGGTTACCTTGGTTGTTTCATACATACTTGCAAAACTGATTTTAAAATGATATATTTTCATTTAAGTACTTTCTGATTTCATATACTTAGTACTGTTGTCTGACCTCCTTGAGGCTGCGTTCATGCCGCGGTAAGGCAGCAGTGCTAGATCCGCATCCTTAGGATCTGCGTTGGTGTCGAGCTCCATCTTCTCGGAGGCTCTACCGTTGGGTATGCTCTCCTGTTGTAATTAGTTTTGTTCGATCCAGGGTATGGCGGGGCCTGTCCCGCCATAGTTGGTTACTTCCTTAGAAGTGCAGTAGTCTGTTATGCAGTTGGGATGTAATCGCAAAAACTTGGGTTATATATATATCTTGGAAGGCAAGCTTTTCATCGAGATAAATTGTGTCTCATTTACAATGTTTCATGTCTTGTTTATATTTCGCGATTTTCTCGATGTATGGCTGCAGGTGCGGGTAAGGCACGATCCACGGGCCGGGCAGTCGTGACAAAAGTGGTATCGAGCGCTTAATCCTCGGAAAGTGTCTACAGACCGTATCTAGTAAGTCTTGATTATCGGTGTGTTGTGCACCACACCAATAATCGAGGAGGCTATAGGATATTTAGGATTGGTTTCCACTCTTCTTACTCGAGATCGTGCTTTAGAGGCGTGTTAAAGTTGGACCTCTAACGTATTCCTTTTACATGCAGATTATGCCTCACGTAAGGCAACCCGCCCGAGAAGGGCAAGGCGTGAGGAGGCGCTAGTGGGACACCTAGAGTCACGAGGTTCGGGCCCGATCTATACGAGGACGGCGAGTTCTCACGACGCCGCCCGTCCAAAGAGACTCTGATGCCGCACCTCTGTCCCACGGCACAGGCGGAGAGATAGGTACAAGGAGATGGCGGCTATTGGCTAGGATTGTGGCGGACACGAGGCAGGCTGGATCTGGCGGTTCAGTCCAGCCCCATCGTACCGTGGTTCACCCGGCGAGAGTCCGAGGCTACGAGACTTCTGAGTTGTAGCCCGCGAGTTTCTGGTCGAGGCGGAGGATGATCCGCAGGTTCATCGTCGGCTCTGAAGGATTTTGAGAGTGATCGGGCGTCGGAGACCGAGTCCGTGATCTTTGGTTCACATAATTGCGTGATACATGATCGATTGGTTTGATTCATGGGAGTTATCCGGGAGAGCACGCGTCCCCATCTACTGGGATGAGTTCTCGAGGCTTTCTCACTCACTTCTTGCCTCGCAGATGAGGAGGCGCGGTGATAGATTTTTGCTGCGAGCGAGAGGACGCCTTGTCGGGAGTACAATATCGAGTTTGATTCATTGGCTCGATATGTCCCGGCGTTGGTAGCAGATATGGAGGATAGGGTGCACCGCCACGCCACCGGCTAGATGATTATATGGCGAGTCGTATGCGGGTGTTTCTCTTCAGGGTATGGACATTACCCGCATGCGAGCTCATGCTCTTGGATGTGAGGCGTAGAGGCGAAGCGGGTTGACAGCAGCGGCGAGAAGACCGGGGCGGGGTCTTTTGGTGGCTATCGTGGTGGCGGCCTTAGCGGCGATCGAGATTTGCACCACGGCGGCTGAGCACTCTGCACCGTCCTCGGACGGCCAGACATTCGAGAGCGAACAGGCCGTGACTTGAGACATCGAGCGGCGAGTGCGGCGATCGGGACCACCCGCCGGTGTGGCCGTGCGGTAGGTCCCACCGGGAGTTGTGGTGCTACGGAGCTTGTTTGATTGTAGCGGCCAGGTCATTTTGGCGGCTTGCTCGACCAGGAGTGGCGCGGGTGGTAGGAGTCGGCTACTGAGTTCTTTCGCCGTCTTCTTCATCCCCGATTTACTCGCCCCGGAGAGGTACTCATGGGCGGCCAGGTCGCGGAGGTCGTGGCGGGTCGATTCTAGCGGTCCTCGAACGCATTTATGCCTTGTCGGCCGGCAGGATCGGGAGGCCTCACGCGATGTCGTCGCAGTACCTTATCGGTTCGGTTTGATGTTTATGCCTTGATAGATCCGGGTTCTACTGTCTATATATCTCCCTTGTTGCTAGTAGGATAGGGATAGAGCACGAGTCCATAGACCCTTTCGAGGTAGCTACGCGATGGGTGATTCGGTGGTAGCTCGGCGGGTATATAGGGCTTGTCTGTGACCATTCTGATCGTCGGACCTAGCCGACTTGATAGAGTTGGAGATGATTGACCGGCGTGATCATGGGGATGGATTGGCTAGCTTCTTGCTACGCCAATGTAGACCGAGAGAGAGAGTAATGCAGTTCCAGTTTCTGAGGCGGTTGTTGAGTGGGAGGAGCACGGTATCGCCAGAGGGTAGGTTTATTTCCTACCTCAAGGCTAGGAAGATGGTGCGAAGGGTATATCTACCATCTCGTTCGGGTGTTTGATCTCGAAGGCTGCGGTACCAGATTTTCCGATTCGATGGTCGAAGAGTTCCCAGACGTGTTTCCAGACGACCTCCCGGGTATCCCTCCTGAGAGGGAGATTGAGTTTTGTATAGACATATTGCCAGACACTCGGCCTATTTCCATTCCGCCATACAGAATGGCACCTGCCGAGTTGAGAGAGTTGAAGGATCAGCTTAGAGACTTGCTAGAGAAGGGCTTCATCAGACCTAGTGTTTCTCCCTGGGGAGCGCCGGTATTGTTCGTGAAGAAGAAGGACGGGACGCTGCGCATGTGTGTTGATTCTGACGGTGAACAAGGTGACCATTAAGAACAGATACCCCTTCCTGGATTGATGATTTGTTCGACCGATTGCGAGCGCGAGATGTTTCTCCAAGATTGATCTGCGTTCGCTATCATCAGTGCAGTCGAGAGAGGTGGATGTCCCTAGATCGCATTCGGACGTGCGGGCATTATGAGTTCAGTCATGTCATTTGGGTTGACCAATCCTCCGGCGGTATACATGTATTTGATGAACAGAGAGTTCAAACCATTTATGTACACGTATGTGACAGTCTTCATTGATGATATCTTGGTTTATTCGCTCGAGCGAGGAGCATGCGGAGCATTTGAGGCTGTGGCTTGTGATTCTCGAGACTGGATTTATACGCCAAGTTTTCCAAATTTGAGTTTTTGTTTAATTCGGTGGCGTTTCTTGGGCATATTGCCGGTGATGGCATTCGAGTGGATACGGCCAAGATCGGCGATCGAGGACTTGGCCTGAACCTACTACTCGGCAGAGGTTCGCGATTTTCGGGCCTTGCGAGATATTATCGGTTCGTGGAGAAGTTTGCTTCATCTACGCACCATTGACTAGGTGACTCGAAGCGGCCAAGTTTGATGGTGATGCTTGTGGCGTGGTTTCGATTCTTTGAAAGAAGCGACCGCCCCGTTCTTACTCTTCGGAGGTCGGATGGTTATTGTTATACCGTATTTCCAGAGTATGCGTGAGGCGTGCGTATTAAATTTTTGCCTTAAGAATTGGCTTTGGTTCGAAATTTGGGCACAAGTGCAGAATAAGTCGTTTTCGGCGAAACGTTTCCACAGCTTACGTTGGGAAAATTCCGGCTATGTCATTTAGTATTTTTGCGGAATTTTCCGAGCGACGGAACATTTTTGGACCAACGGGAGGGTGACACTTGTCACCCTCATTGGACGGCAAAGAGGAGGCTTGGCCTTGGCCGATTGGTCCCTCCTTTTGTGCCTTGTTTTGTGGCTTGTAATGTGGATGTTTGTGTGAAACCTCATTCGTGAGTAATGAGTACTTGGTTTTATTTAAAGGATAATGTTTTACTGATTTCGGAAATCAGAATGTGTATCGACAGACCACTGCAGCGTTAATAAAGGAAAATGTATTGAATAATGATGAATTGTATTAAAACCAGTAGAAACCTCCATCTGCATAGAAACTAAGATGAGACAAAATGATATTACATTTTCTAGATCATGGCTGCTGTAATAAGAATGTTGTAAACAAGAATAACCTACTCTCACGTGAGACTTATATTACTCAATTGTTCTAAAACGGAACCAAGTAATTAAGTTTATGAACTATGAAACCATTTGAAAATGAGAAGCTTGAGTAATTGAAACTAGGCAAACTGGAACTTAGGAAAAGAATGTTGTTACTTGATTTTGAAAAGGAATGTGGGTTGGTCATTCTAATACTACGTATCGGGTGACTTTGATAAGTAATGGATCTCTTTTAAAGAATTTAACGTCGTAGTACTTTAGAGTTGAAACCGGACTTTGGCATAAAATGAAGGTACTTTGAGTGATGTGAAACTTGCCTATGCTTGTGATGATAGCCTTTGTTGTGCAAGTGTGGTGTTTTACGTGTTCTGCGTCTCGATAGAGGCGATTGGGTTGAGGTTTCTTCTGCTCGGCCGGGTATCAGGTGGTGACTCTCGCACTGCCGTCTCGTGGTGATTCGGCCTTGGTATCGGTAGTCGACCCTCGCACTTGCCCCGATTCGATATAGTGACGAAGTTTCGTGATCTGACCTTGGTCCCCGGTGGTCGACCCTCGTACTTGCCCGGTCAGCGTGGCCGGCCTTGTATCCGGTAGTCGGCTCGCACTTGCCGTATCGGCCGTGTTTTGGTTGCATTGTATTATTGGTACGGTCGGATCTGGTAGTTATACTTGTCGCACGGTTTTATAACACAGTGGGACATGGTGTTCATGTATAATCCTTGGTATTGTTATATCATAAACCGCTAGCGATGAGGAAGAAATTCCACGAACACAGTGATAATTTGGGCGTGAGTCCTGTCTTGATGTAAGTGGTTATATGTTATATAATGTAGTTTGGTCATCATACATGTCTCTGCTTTATATAGACTATTATGATTTCATTTCTGATGTTGTGATTTCACATACTTAGTACTGTTGTCTTGACCTCCTTCGGAAGCTGCGTTCATGCCGTAGGTAAAAGGTACATCGTCTGTCGATCCCCGCTTTTAGGATCACCTTTGCGTATTGGAAAGCTCCGTTCCTTGGAGGCTTATCTTTGGTATGTTACCACAGTGCAGTAGATGCTTATACATTCGGGGTATGGCGGGCCACTGTCAGTCATAGTTGTTGTAAATCTTAAGTGCATGCTTGTTGTGGCGGGGTTGTAAAAGATTAAACTGCTTCGGGTTTTATGTATATCTTGAAGGCAAGCTGTTTTGGTTGGCTGTTTATTTATTATATCTCTTGTTTCATGATTCATGTTTTATTTTCCGCTGGTTTTCTCGATGTTGTATCACTAGGGTGCGGGTAAGGCACGATGGGCCGGTTGGGCGTTACAAAGTGGTATCGAGCGATTAATCCTCGGAAAGTGTCTGACCGTGTCTAGTAGAGTCTGATTATCGGTGTGTTGTGCACCATCTATAATCGAGGCTATAGGACATTTAGGATTGGTTTCCATTCTTCTCATTACGAGATCGTGCCTTAGAGCGTGTGATAAGATTGGACCCTCGGCGTGTTTCGTTTTACCATTATGCCTCTGCGAAAGCAACCGGCCCGAGAAGGGCAAGGCGTGAGAGGATCTGCGAGTAGAGCGGGCGAGAGACCACAAGACACGAGCCTCGATCCATGATGCAGGCGAGAGAGATGAGTTACAAGGAGTGGCCCGATTAATGGCGGGGTTGTGGCAGACTTGAGGATAGGTGGACGCAGCAATTCAAAGATGCACGATGGTTCACCCTAGATCCGATAGTTCGAGGCTACGGGATTTTACGAGTTGTAGGCCGCGAGTTTTATGGGTCGAGGCACGAGGATGATCGCGAGGAGTTCATCCGACGATTCTGTGGATCGTGAGTGATCAAGGCATCGGAGATCGAGTCGGTGGCCCTAGGTTCACATCAATGCGTGATACCATGATCGGTGATTTGATTCTTGGGAGCTGTCCAGGAGAGCATGCTTCAGCGGTATGGAACGAGTTCTCGAGGCCTTTCTTGCACATTTCTTGCCTCCCGGATGAGGAGGGCTCGGGTAAACGATTTTTGGTGTTACTGCGAGCAGGCGTGCGGTTGAAGTACAATGTGGAGTTCGACTCATTGGCGACGTCCGCGTTAGTAGCTAGTATGGAGGATCGAGTGCACCGATATGTTACAGGCTCGATGATTGCCTTGCGAAGTTGTTGGTGTAGCTCTTGTGGGCATGGACATTGCCCGCGTCAGCGTATACACTTGGATGTGAGAGCGGATAAATCGGCGGAATGACCAAAGTCGGCGAGAAGAGGCGAGCAGCGAGGTCCTTTGGTGACTTTCGAGGCGGACCGCCTCAGCGTGAACTAGTTATGTACCTCCGTCGGTCTGAGTGGTCCTCGGCTTTGGGACCCGGGATATTCAGAGGCGGTCGGGGCTCCTGTGTTTCAGATTTTCGGGAGCGAGTGCTCGCCGGATGAGTTGCCCTTGTCTCGGTGTGGCGTTGTGGAAAGCTTCCGTAAGGGAGAGTGTCGTACTAACTCGGGAGATTGTTATTTTTGCGGCCAACGGCCATCGGCAGAAGCGTCCAGGCCGAGTATGGTAGGATAGCATGGACTACTAGAGCGATTCGGGTTCTTCACCTTCCGTAGCAGCGAGGATGCTCGCACCGGAAGGCCGGTAAGTCGCGGTGGGAGTTCGATTTTAGCGGTCCTTGAACCGCCTAGTTTCAGTATATCCTTAACCTCAGAGTTTTGTTGTATTGATGTTGTTGATGTGTTTAATGTTATGTTTGGATAGCTTTGTGCAAAAATGTGATTTAGAAACACAGTTAGTGAAAAGGGTAAGTCACAGGTAGTGTGAGATGGAAGTGGTAGCTTTCATGTGAAATAGTAAGATTGTTCGGATCGGGAACAAGAGTTGTAGCGATTGGTGGTCGGGTTGAGGACCATTTGCGGGTCAACGTAACGGTTTAGGGTGGGGTCGTTCGTGGTCCCGCCAGTGGTAGGGTCACGAGGTGCTAGGCCCAGTTTAGATGACCATCGTATGAGTTCGTGGACGCGTTCGATCGAATCAGTTCGTGAAGGCGGAATGGCCTTAGGAAATCGAGGTTAGTGAGATGACCAAGTTCGAGGTAGTGACTCGAGGGTTGGAAAGCGAGCGTTGGCGAAGTGTGCGGATACTAGAGCGAGTTCGAGTGTTCGTGGCGAGTACTACGAGAAAGGGAAAAGTGAGCGTATGTTTTTGGCGGTGTGGCATGATTGTTTTAAATGCGTATAGCGGTGAAGACTATCACGGCGCTGTTGTTTGAGACCTTGAAGGAACATTCGACGAATGTTTCTAGGGGATGAATGTTATACCGTATTTCCGAGTATGCGTGAGGCGTGCGTATTAAATTTTTGCCTTAAATTGGCTTTGGTTGAAATTGGGCCTGAAGTGCGAATAGAGTCGTTTTTAAAGCGTTTCCCGCGACTACGTTGGGAAAATTCGGCTATGTCATTTAGTATTTTTGCGGATTTTTAGGCGACGGAACATTTTTGGACCAACGGGAGTGTGACAATTGTCACCCTCATTTGACGGCATAGAGGAGGCTTGGCCTTGGCCGATTGTTCCCTCCTTTTGTGACTTGTTTTGTGGATTGTAATGTGGATGTTTGTGTTAAACCTCATTCGTGAGTAATGAGTACTTGGTTTTATTTAAAGGATAATGTTTCTTGATTTGAAATCGAAATCGAATGTGTATCGACAGGACCAACTGCGGCGTTAATAAAGGAAAATGTATTGAATAATGATGAATTGTATTAAAACCAGTAGAAACCTCCATGCATAGAAACTAAGATGAGACAAAATGATATTACATTTTCTAGATCATGGTTTCTTTGTAATAAGAATGTTGTAAACAAGAATAACTACTCTCACGTGAGACTTATATTACTCAATTGTTCTAAAGCGGAACCAAGTAATTAAGTTTATGAACTATGAAACCATTTGAAAATGAGAAGCTTGAGTAATTGAAACTAGGCAACCGGAACTTAGGAAAAGAATGTTGTTACTTGATTTTGAAAAGGAATGTGGGTTAGTCATTCTAATACTACGAATTGTCGGGTGACTTTGATAAGTAATGGATCTCTTTTAAAGAATTTAACGTCGTAGTACTTTAGGTTGAAACGGACTTTGGCATAAAATGAAGGTACTTTGAGTGATGTGAAACTTGCCTATGCTTGTGATGATAGCCTTTGTTGTGCAAGTGTGGTGTTTCGTGTTACCGCGTCTCGATAGGGCGATTGGTAGTTGAGGTTTCTCTTGTTCGGCCGGGTATCGGTGGTCGGCTCTCGTACTGCCTGATCTAAGTGGTGATTCGGCCTTGGTATCGGTAGTCGACCCTCGCGCCCAGATTCGATATAGTGAAGTTTCGTGATCTGGCCTTGGTCACGGTGGTCGACAGTACTTGCCGGTCGGTGCGTGGCCGGCCTTGGTATCCGATGGTCGGCTCTCGCACTTGCCGTGTCGGCCGTGTTTTGGTTGCATTGTATTATTGGTACGGTCGGATCTGGTAGTTATACTTGTCGTCGGTTTTATAACACAGTGGGACATGGTGTTCATGTATAATCCTTGGTATTGTTATATCATAAAGCTGCGTGATGAGGAAGAAATTCCACGCACAGTGATAATTTGGAGCGTGAGTCCTGTCTTGATGTAAGTGGTTATATGTTATATATCTTGTAGTTTGGTCATCATACATGTCTCGCTTTATATAGACTATTATGATTTCATTTGATGTTGTGAAGCTTCATACTTACCTATTATCTTGACCTCCTTGAAGTGCGTTCATCGCCGCAGTAAAAGGTACATCATTTGTCGATCCAGCTTTTAGGATCACCTTTCGTATTGAAAGCTCCGTTCCTTGAGGCTTATCTTTTGGTATGTTACCCAGTGCAGATGCTTATACATTCGGGGGTATGGCGGGGCCACCTGTCCGTCATAGTTGTTAATAAATCTTAAGTGCTGTAGCTTGTTGTGGCGAGGTTGTAAAAGGATTAAAGCGTGGGTTTTATGTATATCTGAAGGCAAGCTGTTTTGGTTGCTGTTTATTTATTATATCTCTTGTTTCATGATTCATGTTTTATTTTCCATGGTTTTCTCGATGTTGTATCACTAGGGTGCGGTAAGGCACGATGCGGGCCGGGTTAGGCGTTCTGATTATGTCGTGTATTGTGATCGTCGAGGCATCGGGTTGGGATGTGTGTTGATGCGCATGCGGGGTTATAGCATACGCGTCAGCTAAGAAACACGAGAGGAACTACCCGCACCCATGATTTGGAGTTGGCAGCAGTGATTCACGCTTTGAAGATCTGAAGGCACTATTTGTATGGGGTTCACGTGGATATTTATACCGACCACAAGAGCCTCCAGTATATCTTAAGCCAGAGGGAGCTGAACTTACGCGAGGCGGTGGTTAGAGTTGCTTAAGGATTACGATGTTGATATCTGTACCACGGGAAGGCCAATGTTGTGGCGGATGCTCTTAGTCGTAGGTCGATGGGAGCCTATCGGATGTGCGACTAGAGAGGAGGACATGGTTCGTGATTTGCATCGATTAGCGAGCCTTGGTGTCCGTTTGATTGATTACGATAGCGATGGGGTTCGAGTTCGTGAGGTTGCGAGTCTTCCATCGTCGAGAGGAGGTGAAGAGGCCGATTCGAGGATCGATGTTGACACGTTATCGTGATCTGACTCTTCGTGAGGCAAGGGTCCTTTTGGTAGCACGATGGGGTGCTAAGGTTTGAGGGCGGTGTGTGTTCGGATGTTTGAGACTTGCGGCGAGTTCTTGGGAAGCACACGTAGCGGCGTTACTCTATCCATCCGGGGCCGACCAAAATGTACCGACCTTAGATCGTGTATTGGTGGGATGGCTTGAATAGGGGCGTTGCGAGTTCGTAGCTCGGTGCCCATGTTGTCGGCGGTGAAGGTAGAGCACGAGGCACGGTGGTTTGTTGCGATAGAGATCCCGACGGAAGTGGGAGGTAATCAACATGGACTTCATCACGAGATTACCTCGCACTTTCGGAGGAGACATGATTCTATATGGGTTATCGTCGACGGTGAAATCAGCCCACTTTCTTCCCGTCGGGACGACTTTTGGTGAGGATTATGCGGACTTTACATCAGAGATCGTCGGTGCATGGAGTCCCTATTTTGATCATATCGACGAGAGCCCGTTTACGGCTAACACGGAGGTCTTTCGAGAGGTTTAGGGGCGGTGAGCACAATCGCATTCCATCCACGAGCAGACAAAGCCGAGCGCACTATCGGACTCTTGAGGATATCTGCGAGCTGTGTTATCGACCGAGTGGTGGGAGGATCATTTGCCTCTGTTGAGTTCAGCGTACAATAATAGCTACCACTCGGTATTGAGATGGCGCCTTATGAGGCCTTGTATGAGAGGAAGTGCAGATCGCCTATAGGTTGGTTCGATGTGGGCGAGTGCAACTAGTGGGACCAAATTTGGTGCAGTGACGGTGGATAAGGTGAAGCTTATCCGAGAGCTGCTATTGACAGCTCAGAGTCGATAGAAGTCGTATGCAGATCATCGTCGTCGGCATCTGGAGTTCGCAGTTGATGATTGGGTTTTCCTGAAGGTGTCACCCATGAAGGGTGTGATGAGATTCGGAAGAAGGAAACTTCGGCCCAAGGTACATTGGGCTGTTTGGATTGTTCGCGAGGTAGGCAAGGTTGCCTGAGTTGGATCTGCCGTCCGTCCGGAGGCGTGCATCCGTGTTTCACGTTTCTTCTTGAGGAGATGTATCGGGATCCATCTAGGTACATCCGATTGACGGCGTCGGTGTGAGGGGTTATCGTGAGAGATTCCCATAGCGATAGTCGATCGTCGGAGTTAGGCGTCTGCGGACAAGGATGTGGCTTCCGTCGAAGTCTTGTGGCGGAGCGAGCTTAGGGAGGAGATGGCGTGGGAAGGCGAGGAGGACATGAGGCGTAGGTATCTCACTTATTCCCCACCTCGGATAACTTACTTTCCTTTTCTTTGATTTAACTGTAAATTGTTAAGTGTTATATTGTGGCCATGTGTGGCACTTGCAAACCGTTTAAGCTTTATCGATAATCGTCTTGGGAAGGAACATTCGACGAATGTTTCTAAGGAGGAGAATGTTATACCGTATTTCGAGTATGTACGTGGGGCGTGCGTGAAGTTTAGCCTTAAAGTTAGGCGAGTTCGAAATTGTGCACAACTCGCTAAAAGAATCGTTTTCCGACGAAACGTTTCCCACGACTTCGTAGGAAAATTCGGCTATGCAATTTCTAATTTTTGCGGATTTTTCCGAGAGTAGAACAATTTTGGACCAACGGGAGGGCGACACTTGGCACCCTCAAATTGGTGGACTTGAAATCGTCCATTGGACGAATTGGACTAGGATGGCACGTTTTTGTGCCTTTGCACAATCAAGGAGTTGGTAGGATATTTGTGTGTAGTAGATAGAATGGACACTTGCCTAAATCCTCACTACACTTGCCTTGCACTTGGCATCATCTTGGCCTTGGTTGGCCATGGCTTGACCTATAAATACCCCTTAGATGAAGAGTTCTTCATCCACAAAATTACTTCAAGTCTTGAAAAATCCTCTCCTCCCTTAAAGCCATTTCGTCCAAACACCTTTCCACCCCTCGAGTAAAGTTGGTGAGGCCTCCTAGCCTAGCAGAAATCTACCCACTCCCTTGGTAGAAAAGTTGCCTTAGTATTGTTATAATGCCCAAAATACCTAGCCCAAATCCTTAGTACTTAGTAGAAGTTGTGAAGAACTAGGTTTCTGGAGCGTACAACTTAGGAGCAAAACCTTGCTCGGTAGCGACTTTATCTAGGATATTATTGGGCTTCGAGGTAAATAATCCTAACCCTCTTTTGTATTAGAGAATGCATCTGTAGAAGTATATAAATAAGTATTAAATACTTAGAAGAATATTGAGAATAGAATTGAGCTATTATCACAGTAGAAGGGTTTAAAGAAGAATAATCAAATTTGTACTTACATGGAATTTTCCAAGAAACTTATATAGCTCACGGTAGGGAAGTGCTTGCCACTTTCCATAGAATTGTGAACCCTCTGTTTAGAATGACCTTGAGTAGTCTAGACTTTGATAGATGTGCGACTATTATAGGTGATTCTCTGCGTGTGACATATTGACTTGGCGGTGGATTTCGAGAAGGTATGTGATTCTTCCTTAAGCATGATATTTTAAAATATATGTGATACGGTAGACGTACATGTGTTAACTGAATAATAACTACGGCAATGTCTTTTGACTTAAGCAATAATACTTACGGCAATGTCTTGCGACTTAAGCTGAATAATAAGGATCGAAGCATTTCAAAAGAATCTTGAATCATTTTTAAGCGAAGAAGAGAACAAATTGGTTTTAAAGCGAAGCTTAAGAGTTATACTAGCTTTATGGGAAGTTAGGTATAACCACTTAAGAATAATAAAGACAGTTTACCTATGTGTTTATAACACTTATATTGATTTGTGAAAAGAATAATAAGATGGTTTGATAAGTAGACATAATATGATGCTATGTGTGTGTCTTGTAACGTTTGTGTAAGAGAGTATTCTTGTTGTGCTTATGTTGTTTAACGATAGGCTGTTATGTTAGTATAATACCACTCACCTCTTGACATATGCGGGTTAGGCGCCTCATGCGGGGACTCGAGGTGATGCAGGACCGTTCGAGAATACCTCATGCGGGTCAGGGACTATGCGCGAGCTACGGGAGTTCGAGTTAGTGATGCGGGGTTATACCTCATGCGGTCTATGTGGCGTGCGGACTACGAGTCGGGCGATGCGAGGAGTAGCTACCCTCGATGGTTACATACCTATGCGGGCCTATATGAGTGGCCTACGGACTACGAGTCGAGGATTAGGCTTGCATGGTGATACTACGGGCAATTGGCCTGCTTGATCATTCGCGACCTAGAAAAGACACATTACGATTACCTATTGTTGCTCTTGTTTATGATGTGGCACTATGCGGTTACCTGGTTGTTTCATACATGCAAAACTGATTTTAAAATGATATATTTTCATTTAAGTACTTCTGATTTCATATACTTAGTACTGTTATCTTGACCTCCTTGAGGCTGCGTTCATGCCGCGGTAAGGGCCAGTGCTAGATCCGCATCCTTAGGATCTTTTGCGTTGGTGTCGAGCTCCATCTTCTAGGAGGCTCTATTGTTGGGTATGCTCTCCTGTTGTAATTAGTTTTGTTCGGTCGGTATGGCGGGCCTGTCCGCCATAGTTGTTTACTTCCTTAGAGTGCAGTAGTCTGTTATGCAGTTGGGATGTAGCGCAAAAACTTGGTTATATATATATGCCGAAGGCAAGCTTTTCATCAGATAAATTGTGTCTCATTTTACAAGCTGTTTCATGTCTTGTTTTATATTTCCGTGATTTTCTCGATGTATGGCTTGGGTGCGGGTAAGACACGATCCACGGGCCGAAGGCGTCGTGACAATCTCTGTAACCCATCTCATCTGCTCCAGTGTGGGGTGGAGTGTGTCTTGTGGTCTAATCAGCCGTTGCGCTAAGCCTCACCGGGTCGTGGCGTCGTAGAACTCGCCATCTCGGGTATCGGCCGGCACGAGCCTCGTGACTCTAGGTGTCCCACTAGCTCCTCACGCCTTGCCATACGGGCGGGTTGCCTTACGTGGAGGCATAAGCATTCTGAGAAAAAAGGGATACGTTAGAAGGTCCGACTTATAACACGACTCTAAGGCACGATCTCGGAATGAGAAGAATGAAACCAATCCTAAATATCCTATAGCCTCACGATTATTGGTGTGGTGCACAACACACCGATAATCAAGACTACTAGATCTGATGCAGCAGACACTTTCAGAGGATTAAGCGCTCGATACCACTTTTGTCACGACCCGTTCGGGCAGTGGTGCCTACGGGCACCCAAGTAGTCATCGTCAGTGTCGGCGGAATATAAAACAAGACATGAAACGATTGTAAAAGAGACACGCTTTATGTGAGAAAATGTCGCCTTCGGCATATATACATAACATAGTTTTGCGATTTACATCCCAGTGCACAATAGGACTCTGGACCTCAGGAAGTAAACAACTATGGCGGGACGGGGCCCGCCATACCTGAATGTACAAACTATCTACAATACGGGAGATCGTACCAAAAAGTAGAGCCTCGGAGAAGATGGAGCTCACACCAATGCAAAGAGATCCTAAGGATGTGGATCTAACACTGCCCCTTACCTGCATGAACGCGGCCGAAGGAGTCGATCAAACAGTACTAAGTATGTGAAGCAAAGTACTTAAATGAAATCATATCATTTTAAAACCAGTTTACAAATATGTATGAAACAACCAAGGAAACCGCATAATGCCACATCACAAACAAGAGCAACAATAGGTAAATCATATGAGTCTTTTCTAGGCTGCGAATGATCGAGCGGGCCAATTTCCCATAGTATCATTAAGCAAGCCTAATCACGGACTCCGTAGTCCGCATAGGCCACTCACTTAGGCCGCGTAGGGTATAACCCGCATCGGTAGCTACTCCTCGGCGTCTGGACTCGTAGTCCGCATGGCCGTAGACCGCATGGTATAACCCCGCACACTAACACGGAACTCGTAGCTCCGCATAGGTCCTGGACCCGCATGAGGTATTCTCGAATCATGGTCCTGGACACGCTGAGTCTACCGCGTCGGAGGCGACTTAACCCGGTAACATGTCAAGAGGTGAGTGATATAATACCAACATAACTTATCGTTAAACCACATAAGCCTGACAAGAATACCTCTTATACAAATGTTACAAGTCACTACCATAGCATCATATCATGTCTACTTATCAAACCATTTTATTATTCTTTCATAAATCAATATAAGTCTGTTATAAACACATAAGTATTGTTCCTTTTATCATTCTTAAGTTGTTATACCTAACTTCCCATAAAGCTAGTATAACTCTTAAGCGATGTTTAAAACCAATTAGTTCTCTTACGTAAGAAAATGATTCAATATTCTTTTGAAATGCTTTAAGATCCTTATTATTCGGGCTTAAGTCGAGACATTCGTAAGTATTATTCGGGCTTAAGTCAAAAGACATTGCGTAGTTATTATTCGATTAACACATGCGTCTACCGTACGTATATATTTTAAAATATCATGCTTTAGGAAGAATCACATACCTTCTGAAAACCACCGCCAAGTTGAATATATCGCGCGAGAGAATCAACCTATAATAGTCGAACACGTCTATCGGCGTTGACTACTCAAGCGATTCTAAGCGGAGGGTTCTCTATCCTACGGAAAATTGGGCGCAGCACTTCACGGTGAGCTACGAGTCTCTGTGAAAATCCTAAGTAATCAGTTTGATTATTCTTCTTTTAAACCCTTCTACTGTGATAGATTGATTCTATTCTTTAATATCCTTCTAAGTATTTATACTTATTACTATACTTCTACGGTATGTATTCTCTAATTACAAAGAAGGACAAGTTTATTTACCTCGGTAAGCCCAATAATATCCTAGATAAAAGTCGCGCTGAGCAAGGTTTAGCTCTAAGTTATGCGCTCAGGCTCGAAAACCTTAGAAGTTCTTCACAACTTCTACTAAGGACTAAGGGATTTGGGCTAGTATTTTGGGCATTATAACAATACTAGAAGGCAACTTTTCTACCAAGGGAGGGTAGGTGTCACGACGTTCGGGCAGTGGTGTGCTCAGGGGCACCCAAGTAGCCATACATCGAGTAACGGCGGAAATATAAAACAAGGCAGAAACGATTTATAAAATAAGACACAATTTATGTAAGAAACGTCGCCTTCGGCATATATAAATAATCATGGTTGTGATTTACATCCCAAACTGTACAACATGACTGACCTCTAAGGAAATATACAACTATGGCGGGACGGGGCCCGTATGGTATTGTACAAAACTATCTACAACGGGAGATCATACCCAAAAGTAGAGCCTCAGGAATATGGAGCTCGCGACACCAACGCAAAAGATCCTAAGGATGCGGATCTAGCACTGCTTGCCTTTACTGCGGCATGAGCGGCCAGAAGGAGGTCGATAACAGTACCAAGTATGTGAAACTATAAAGCACTTGAAATGAAATCAAAGTATTGAAAACCTTTTCACAAATACAATCGGTTCAATTGCACATAGTGCCACATCACAAACAACGATAATAGGAAAAGCGTAGCAGTCTATTCTAGGCGCGAATGATCGAAGCAAGGCGATCGCCCATAGTATCATTCTGCGTGCCTAGTCACGGACTTCGCGGCGCATGGGTCACACGAGATCCGCGTGGTATTCCTCGCGTCGGGGCATCCAACGGCGTCGCCTAGGCTCCGCGGCCGCATAGCCTCAAAAGACCGCGTAGTCTCAGCGGACCGCGTAGGAATCCCCGCGTCGGGCTAAACACCGGAATGATCAATCACGGAGCATACGCTGCTCGCATAGTCTCATGAACGCGTAGGCGTATAGACCGCGTCAAGGGGCAAGCCACCGGTATAACGATCGAGGGTAGGTGATACAATAACGATACAGCGGACTTACGATTAGCGTAAGCGGCAAGAATGACCACTTACGTATTTCAAGACACTAACCCGGTAGCATCATAATATGTCTACTTATCACACAAATCTTACTACACTTAGCAATCAATACAAGGCTTTTATAAACAAACAAAATGATTCTTTTATCTTTCTTAAGTGGTTAGACCTAACTTCCCGTAAAGCTAGTATAACTCTTAAGCTTTTGTTTTAAAAACCAAATATTTATCTTCTGTTAAAAAATGATTGATATTCTTTTGAAATGCTTTGATTCTTTGTTATTCGAGCTTAAGCGTGAGGCATTCGTAAGTATTATCGAGCTTAAGCGTGAGGCATTGCCATAAGTATTATCGAGGCTTAAGTCAAAGACATTGCGTAGTTATTACTCGATTAACACGTATGCGTCTAAAGTACTATATATTGTAAAATATCATGCTTTAGGAAGAATCACATACATACCGTGAAAACCACGCGAGTTGAATATGTGCGACAGAGTCGACTATAATAGTCGCACATCTATCAAAGACTACTCGAAGGTCATTCTAAGCAGAGGGTTCACAATTACGGAAAGTCGGGCAGCACTTCCCTACGGTGAGCTATATAAGTCTCTTTGCGAAAGCAGTCTATGTAAATGCAGTTTGATTATTCTTCTTTTAAACCCTTCTACTGTGATAACAGTTTAATTCTATACGTGATATTCTTCTAAGTATTTATACTTATTAGTATACTACTACGGTAAGTATTCTCTAATTCAAAAGAGGGTTAGGATTAGTTACCTCGGTAAGCCCGATAATATCCTAGATAAAGTCGCTTTGAGCAAGGTTTAGCTCCTAAGTTTATGCGCTCAGGTAGCTCGAAACCTTAGAAGTTCTTCACAACTTCTACAAAGGACTAAGGGATTTGGGCTAGGGTATTTTGGGCATTATAACAATACTAGAAGATAACTTTTCTACCAAGGGAGGGGTAGATTTCGGCTAGGCTAGGGGGTAGGCCCTCGGCCAAACTCACTCGAGGGGAGGAGGTGTTGGATGAAGGCTAAGGGAGGAGAGGATTTCTTTTCAAGACTTGGAAGATAACTTTGTGGATGAAGAACTCTTCGTCTCTAAGGGGTATTTATAGCTCAAGCCTTGGCCAACCAATGGCCAAGATGAAGACAAGTGCAAGGCAAGTGTAGGGTGAGGATTAACTATACACAAATATCCTACCAACTCCTTGACTTGTGCACAAGGCACAAAAACGTGCCATGGCTCTCCAATTCGTCCAAATGGGCGATTGAGTCCACGATGGGAGGGTGCAGTGTCGCCCTCCGTTGGTCCAAAATGTTTCGTCTCTCGGAAAAATCCGCATAAAAATTAGTAATGGCATGGCGGAATTTTCCTACGAAAGCTGTGGAAAGCGTTTCGTCGGAAAGCGATTCTTTTAGTGAGTTGTGTACAAAAAAGCGTCGAGGCTAACTTTAAGGCCAAACTTTTTATGCGTATTCCCTTACGTACATACTCTGGAAACACGGTATAACATTCTCCTCGCCCGAAACATTCGTCGAATGTTCCTTCTCAAACGATTATCGAAGAAGCTAAAGCAGTTTGTAAGTGCCACGTAGCCCACAAATAACACTTAGGCATAAATGATAACGAAAATTTACAAGTAGGAAAGTGAATTACGGAGGTGTGGGAATAGGTGAGGATATACGCCTCATGTCCTCCTCGGCTTCCCGTCATCTCCTCACGAGCTCGTTCGCCACAAGACTTTGTGGAAGCCACGTCCTTGGTCGCAGGCGCTAACTTTGACGATCGACTATCGCTATGGGAATCTCCTCATGCGATAACCTCGATCACTGGACATCGTCAATCGGGTGTACCTAGATGGATCCCGATACATCTCCTCGGCATAGATCGTGAAAAACCGGATGCGCGCCTCCAGATCGGACGGCAGATCCAACTCATAGGCAACCTTGCCTACCCTGCGGACAATCTGAAACGGCCCAATGTACCTTGGGTTGAGTTTCCCCTTCTTCCCGAATCTCATCACACCCTTCATGGGTGACACCTTTAGGAAAACCCAATCATGAACCTCGAACTCAAGATGCCGGCGGCGATGATCTGCATCGACTTATGTCGACTACGGCTGTCGATAGCCGCTCGGATAAGCTTCACCTTATCCACACTGCTGCACCAAATCTGGTCCCACTAGTGCACCTCGCCCACATCGAACCAACCTATGGGAGATCCGCACTTCCTCCCATACAAGGCCTCATAAGGCGCCATCGAATCTTGGAGTGGTAGCTATTATTATCATGAAACTCAACTAGAGGCAAATGATCCTCCCAACTACTGTGAAGTCAATAACACGGGCTCGCGGCATATCCTCGAGAGTGCGGATAGTGCGCTCTGCTGTCCGATGCATGCGTGGATGAAATGCGATTACTCGAGCTCACTGCGTCCTAAACCCTCTGGAAGGACCTCAGAAGTTAGCCGTGGCCCGGGCTCCTGCATGCGATATGATCGAAATAGGGACTCCATGCGATCGGCGATCTCTCGGATGTAAAGTCTGGCATAATCCTCAGCCGAAAAAGTCGTCCGGACGGGAAGAAAGTGGGCTGATTTTGTCAGCCTGTCGACGATAACCCAAATAGAATCATGTCTCCTCTGAGTGCGAGGTAATCCTGTGATGAAGTCCATGTTGATTACCTCCCACTTCGGTCGGGATCTCATCGCTGCAACAAACCACGGGCCTCACGGTGCTCTACCTTCACTGCGACAACACAAGGGCGAGCTACGAACTCTGCAGCGTCCTCTTCAAGCCATCCCACCAATACACAGATCTAAGGTCGTGGTACATCTTGGTCGACCCGGATGGATAGAAACGCTTGTGTGTGCTTCCGAGAACCTGCTGCCGAAGTCTGAAACATCTGGAACACACAACGCCCTCAAACCTTAGCACCCATCGGTGCTACCTCAGGACCCTTGCCCTCACGAAGAGGCGTATCACGATATCGAATCAAAGTGGATCCTCGAGCTGTTGCCTCTTCACCTCGCCGGCGATGGAAGACTCGGCAACCTCGCGAACTCTAACCCCACGCTATCGGAATCAATCAAGCGGACACCAGGCTCGCTAAGCGATGCAAATCACGAACCATGTCCCTCCTCTCTATTTGCACATCGATAGGCTCCCCATCGACCTACGACTAAGGCATACGCCACAACATTGGCCTTCCCGGGTGAGTGCGGGATATCAACATCGTAATCCTTAAGCAACTCTAACCACCGTCTACGCCGTAAGTTCGACTCCTACGGTGAAGATATCTTGGAGGCTCTTGTGGTGCGTATAAATATCCACGTGAACCCCATACAAATAGTGCCTCGGATCTTCAAAGCGTGAATCACGGCTGACTCCAAATCATGGGTGGGGTAGTTCTCCGTGTTTCTTGGTGTCGGGATGCGTATGCTATAACTCTGCCATCTTTGCATCAACACATCCCAACCCGATGCACGGCGCGTCACAATACCGCGACATAACCATCTGGACCTGCGGAAGAGTAAGAGCGGGCGGTCGTCGGTCTCTCTTTCAGCTGGAAACCACGCTCACAAGCATCGATCCCGAAACTTGGCGCCTTACGAGTCGGCCTAGTCAATGGTGCGAAGATAGAAGCAAACTTCTCCACGAACGCCGATAATATCTGCAAGGCCCGAGCTGCGAACCTGCAGCCGGAGTAGTAGGTCTAGGCCAAGTCTGTTGCGCCGATCTTGGCGTATCCTTTCGAATGCCATCGGCCCGAGCAATATGCCCAAGCGCCTGAAGTCAGCAAAACTCACATTTGGAAAACTTGGCGTAAAGCTGCTAGTCTGGAGAAGCTGTCGGCCTGATCGCCAAATGCTCGCATGCTCTGCTCTGGCGAGAATAAACCAAGATATCATCAATGAACACTATCACAAGCGTGTCCAAAAATGGTTTGAACACTCGGTTCATCAAATCCATGAATCTGCGGAGCATTGGTCAACCCAAAAGACATGACCACGAACTCATAATGCGTCGGGTCAGGAATGCGATCTAGGGACATCCACCTCCGACACGAACGTGATGCGAACGCAGATCAATCTTGGAGAAACATCTCGCGCCACCTGTGGTCGAACAAATCATCAATCACAGGAAGGGTATCTGTTCTTAATGGTCACCTTGTTCAGCTGCCTGTAATCAACACACATGCGCAGCGTCCCGTCCTTCTTCTTCACGAACAATACAGGCGCTCCCCAGGGAGAAACACTAGGCTTTGATGAAGCCGCTTCTCCGGCAAATCCCTAAGGCGATCCTTGACTCTCTCAACTCGGCGGTGTCATTACGTATGGCGGAATGGAAATAGGCGAGTGTGCGGCAATATGTCAATACAAAACTCAATCTCCCTCGGGAGGATGCGGGAAGTGCGTAGAAATCGTGCGGGAACTCTCGACCACTTTGGGCGACGGAAAATCTGGTACCGCGACTTGATTATCAAACACCGAGCGAGATGGTAGATATACCCATACGTACCGTCTTCCCAGCCTTGAGGTAGGAACTAAACCTACCCTCGGCGATACGTGCTCCTCCCTCAACAACGGCTCGCCGAGCGGAACCGTACTACTCTCTCTGCGGTCTACATTGGCATAGCAAGAAGCTAGCCAATCCGTCCCCATGATCACGTCGAAGTCAATCATCTCCCGACTCTATCAAGTCGGCTAGGTCAGCGGCGTAAATGGTCACGGGACAAGCTCTATATACCGCCGAGCTACCAAGAATCACCCTGGCGTAGCTACCTCGAAAGGGTCTATGGACTCGGGCTCTATCCTATCCTACTAGCAACAAGGGGAGATATATGGGGCCAGTAGAACCGGATCTATCAAAGCATACGTCAAACCAGAAGCGATAAGGTACACGTGGCGACATCGGTGAGGCCTCACGATCTGTCGGTGGACAAAGCATAAATGCGGTTACGAGGACCGCTAGAAGCTGGGACCAGCGCGCGACCTCTGCCGCGACCGCTGGTCCATGAGTACCTTGCCCTCGGGGCGAGTGGCTGTCGGGGATGAAGCGGCTCTGGACCACTGGTAGGCCTACTACGGCGCCGCTCGGTCGGACAAACTCGCGAAATGACCTGCGGCCACAAGTATAGCGAGCTCGGTCTGACTCGAATGGTATCTACCACAACGGCGCTGGCGGACCTCGAGCAGTTAGCACCCCTGCTACCGAAATCCAGAAGTCACGGGGCCACGACACGCCCATTGCTCTGTTGTACCGAGAATGAGGTAGGAGCGCTCTGCGCTGACTGTGGTGCAAATCTGGACCTGGCGATGCCGCCCACCACGAGAACCACCAAAGAACCGGCCGTCTTGGCCTTAACCTGCTGCGATGTCGCTCTGCCGGCGGTCTCGCTCCTCGCATCTAGTGCATGAGCTGCATCACGGGTTATGTCCATGCACAGGTGAAGGGACACACCACAAGACTTCGGCCATGTAATCATCTAGCCCGGTGACATAGCGATGCACCGGTCCTCCATCTCTGCTACGGTCACGGGGACATATCGAGCCAAAGAATCAAACTCGACATTGTACTCCCTCACTGTGCGTCCTCCCTGTCTCAGCAACAAGAATCTATCAGCTCGTGCCCTCCTCATCTGCGGAGGCAAGAAGTGTGTGAGAAAAGCCTCTGAAAACTCATCCCATACTGCTGGAGGTGCATGCTCTCCCCGGGAAAGCTCCCATGAATCAAACCAATCATTGCGGTATCACGCGGCCGATGCGAACGATATCCTGACTCGATCTCTGAAGCCACGATCACCGCGCATAATCCTCTGCGGTGGCGGATGAACTCCTGCGGATCATCTTCCGGCCTCGACCCGTAAAGCTCTGGAGGGCTACAACTAAGGAAATCCCGTAGTCTCAGCTATACGCCTCGGGTGCACAGAGTGCGGCCGAGCTAAGCCAGGCTGCCGCGTCGGCCTCTCCTCGTATCGGGCCACAACTTTAGCCAAAAGCTGGGCCATCTCCTTGTACCCTAACTCCTCCGCCCCAGGCTGTGGGACAGGAGGTGTGGGTACTGTGGTCTCTGCTGGGGCCGGCGGCGTCATAGAACTCGCCGTCTCTGGTATAGACTGGGCCTGAGCCCTCGTAACTCTGGGTGTCTGCTAGCGACTCCTGTTTGCCTTGCCCATACGGGCGGGTTGCCTTCGTGGAGGCATAAGCTATTACGGAAAGGAATCGTTAGAGGATCCAACCTATAACACGGCTCTAAAGCACGATCTCGAGAAAGAAGAATGAAACCAATCCTAAATATCCTATAGCCTCACGATTATTGGTGTGGTGCACAACACAGATAATCAAGACTCTACTAGATACGATGCGTAGACACTTTGAGGATTAAGCGCTCGATACCACTTTTGTCACGACCGTTCGGGGCCGTGGTAGTGCCTTCTGGGGCACCCAAGTAGCCATACATCGAGTAACGGCGGAAATATAAAACAAGGCGAAGCTTGATTTATAAAATAAGACACAGTTTATGTAAGATAACGTCGCCTTTCGGCATATATAAATAATCATGGTTCAGCAGTTACATCCCAAACTGTACAACATGACTACAGACCTCTAAGGAAATATACAACTATGGCGGGACAGGGCCCCGGGTATGGCTGACTGTACAAAACTATCTACAACAGGGAGATCATACCCAAAAGTAGAGCCTCCGGAGAATATGGAGCTCCTGACACCAACGCAAAAGATCCTAAGGATGCGGATCTAGCACCTGCTTGCCTTTACCTGCGGCATGAACGCAGCCCCCCGAAGGAGGTCAGTACAACAGGTACCAAGTATGTGAAACTATAAAGTACTGAAATGAAATCAAAGTATTGAAAACCTTTTCACAAATACAATCAGTTCAATTGCACATAGTGCCACATCACAAACAACAACAGTAATAGGAAAAGCTAGCTTGGTCTATTCTAGGCGCGAATGATCGAAGCAAGGCCAATCGCCCATAGTATCGTGCGTGCCTAGTCACGGACTTCGCGGCCAGCATGGGTCACACGAGACCGCGTGAGGTATTCCTCGCATCGGGGCAGCCAACCCGGCATCCGCCTAGGCTCCGCGGCCGCGCCAGCCTCGAAAGACCGCGTAGTCTCGGCGGACCGCGCATAGGAATCCGCGTCGGGCTAAACACCGGAATGATCAATCACGGAGCATACCGCTGCTCGCATAGTCTCACAGACGCATAGGCCGTATAGACCGCATCGAGGGGCAAGCCATCGGTATAACGATCGAGGGGTAGGTGATACAATAACAGTACAACGGACTTACCGGTTAGCAACGTAAGCACAGCAAGAATGACCCCCTTACACAGTATTTCAAGACACTAACCCAGGTAGCATCATAATATGTCTACTTATCACACAAATCTTACTACACTTAACAGAAATCAATACAAGGCTTTTATAAACAAACAAGTAAACAGTTCCTTTTTATCTTTCTTAAGTGGTTAGACCTAACTTCCCATAAAGCTAGTATAACTCTTAAGCTTTTGTTTTAAAAACCAAATATTTATCTTCTGTTAAAAAATGATTCAGTATTCTTTTGAAATGCTTTCAGTTCTTTGTTATTCAGGCTTAAGCCGTGAGGCATTGCCGTAAGTATTATTCAGGCTTAAGCCGTGAGGCATTGCCATAAGTATTATCGAGCTTAAGTCAAAGACATTGCCGTAGTTATTATTCGATTAACACGTATGCGTCTACCGTACTATATATTGTAAAATATCATGCTTTAGGAAGAATCACATACATACCGGCGAAAACCACCGAAGTTGAATATGTCGCGTGAAGTCAGCCTATAATAGTCACAGACATCTATCAAAGACTACTCTGAAGGTCATTCTAAACAGAGGGTTCACAATTCTACGGAAAGTCGGGCAGCACTTCCCTACCCGGTGAGCTATATAAGTCTACTGCGGAAACAGTCCTATGTAAGTACAGTTTGATTATTCTTCTTTTAAACCCTTCTACTGTGATAACAGTTCAATTCTATTCTGTGATATTCTTCTAAGTATTTATACTTATTCTTATACTACTACAGTAAGTATTCTCTAATTCAAAAGAGGGTTAGGATTAGTTACCTCGGTAAGCCCAATAATATCCTAGATAAAGTCGCGCCTGAGCAAGGTTTAGCTCCTAAGTTGTACGCTCCGGTAGCTCCAAGAAACCTTAGAAGTTCTTCACAACTTCTACAAAGGACTAAGGGATTTGGGCTAGGGTATTTTGGGCATTATAACAATACTAGAAGATAACTTTTCTACCAAGGGAGGGGGGGTAGATTTCGGCTAGGCTAGGGGGTAGGCCTCGCCAAACTCACTCGAGGGGAGGTGTTGGACGAAAGGCTAAGGGAGAGGAGAGGATTTTTTTTCAAGACTTGGAAGATAACTTTGTGGATGAAGAACTCTTCATCTCTAAGAGTATTTATAGCTCAAGCCTTGGCCAACCAATGGCCAAGATGAAGACAAGTGCAAGGCAAGTGTAGGGTGAGGATTAACTATACACAAATATCCTACTAACTCTCGACTTGTGCACAAGGCACAAAAACGTGCCATGGCTCTCCAATTCGTCAAATGGGCGATTGAGTCCACCAATGGGAGGGTGCCAAGTGTCGCCCCCGTTGGTCCAAAATGTTTCGTCTCCGGAAAAATCCGCAAAAATTAGTAATGGCATGGCGGAATTTTCCCTACGAAAATTTGTGGAAGCGTTTAGTCGGAAAGCGATTCTTTTAGTGAGTTGTGTACAAAAACGTCCAAGGCTAACTTTAAGGCCAAACTTTTTGTACGTATTCCCTTAGGTACATACTCTGGAAACACGGGGTATAACAGTAGGTTTCGGCTAGGCTAGGGGGGGGGGGCCTCGGCCAAACTTTACTCAAAGGGGAGGTGTTGGGCGAAATGCTCACAAAGGAGAGGGAGGATTTTCAAGACTTGGAAGTAATTTTGTG